>SDVV010022649.1:0-12902 GCA_016164225.1 Gammarus roeselii | reverse complement strand
CCTATTTGTTAGAAAATGTCACCGATATGGTCGACAGAGAGGAGTTGTGAATAATGTTGCTACTGTATGAAGTCAGCGGAAACTTGTTACTAGTGTTTCAGAGTTTCCATGTTAACACCAGAGCATTTGTCAGAGTTTGAAGTGAGGTGAGTGCTTGGTTTCCAGTAAAAGGGGGACTGAGACATGGTAACATTATGTCTCCCTAGCAATACAATCGCATCATACAAGGACTAGTCAGGGAGGTGGACGAGAGGGTAATGGATCGAGGTTTGGTGTGTGGGGGAGGAGCAAATGGGCTGAATAGGCAGTTGAGTTGGTTTTTGTTCAAAGACGATGAACCTCTGGTGGCTTCAGAGGAGAAGCTGTGTAGGCTAGTGTCGGAGTTTGGTAGAGTGTTTGAGAGGAGGAAGCTGCGAGTTAGTGATAGTAAAAGTTAAGTAATGAGATGCTCGTGGAACGACGATGCAAGTGGATTCCGTGTCCGTCAAAATTATGATTTAATTTTTTAAAGTTAATTGTTCTAAGTACCTCTACGAGGAGGTAAAAGATAAGACGGAGAAATCAGAGTGAAGGGAGGGTGTATTGTGCTTGGTGCACTGCAAAGTTTAATGAGATGTAGGACGTTGAGTACGGAAACAAAGAGAGCTTGCATAAAGAAGTATATGTCTGACTGTGCTCTGTTGGGTTGAGTTGTGAATGGCGAGTGTGGCAGAGAGAAAATGATTGAATGTCTTTGAGATTAAGTGTTTGGGAGGACAGCTTGAGTGACCCTGAATTGATAATGACATTATCCAATATGAACAGGGATAGGGATGAAGTTAAATGAGAGTAGATGCACGTGTTCTGGGGTAATATGGGCACATGGTATGAATGGATAAAGAGAGATTGGTGAGTGGTCATATGCCTAGAGGTAGACTACATTTTGGGTGGTTGGATGGCTTGAAGCAGACTATAGTAATGTTGCGCGAGATCGTTCAATGGACAGGAGTGAATGGAGACTGGTTAGAAATGGAAGAGTTCTGATGCGGCCCGGAGACGTTTCCCCGCCCATGGAGTTTTGTTGAGTTACGGGATGTGGGTGGAGGAGGGCCCGACAATTATGACGCTGCTAGGGTAAACCATCGAAAGCTGTCGGGCCCTGCTACTGACTTTCATCTCGTATTCAACTCTTGACCCAAAGTGTTTGTAGAGGGTTCCTGGCCAGACCTATTATCACTAAAGGGCTAAGGGTTAGTAGGTGTGCGAGTGCACAAAAGGAGTGTGAGGGCCGTACCTTAGTTTGTATCTTTCTGTATCCGTTTGTGCTGACCCTAGCGGCCATTCTTCACAGCGGATTTCTTTTTCAGTAATGGAGCCCGAAGACCTAGGGAAGATGCCTGCATCATATATTTCATAAGGCCCTCAAAAACTGTGTTTTATTTTGAGATAATGAAGGCTGAGGACTTCTAGATAAAAAAAATGTGGGATTATATATCTGATTTATTTGCAACTATACAATTTATACAGGTCGAGAAAATGGGAGTTCAAGTTAGGTGTAAGAGTAGCGAGCAGAGACAAGTAACCAGTCGGTATCAGGGTCGAGTCAACACTGACTTTCTCAGACTATCCCTTGCTGATCCATACATTTCATTTTCGTCACAAACGTGGCCTATGACGTTATTGTCCCTGTACCGGGCGTCATCTTAATTGCTGTATGCGCCCAAAATGATTTCTGTTCGCTTCAAATCAGCTGGTTTGCTGTTCATAGGTTCTCGTATCATAAAGTACCTTGTCAGACTATACTACTCGACCTTCCGGCCAGCGAATGTCTAATGTAATAGGAATGTTATTGATGACCGTCTACTTGCCGGAAATCTCCTTCGTTACGCATTGACATTACCCAAGTATGGGGACATGAAAGCCGGCAGACCCTGGCCCAACGCTCGCCAGAAGTTGTGGCATCCAACCATCTATTGCCGTCTCCAGCCCTGCTGAAATAACGGCCTACCTTAACAAAGACCCGATCTATAATTCTCCGAGTTGATAGGCTTACAAGCTAATTGTACACTCAAAGCGTTGACACGTTGCGCAGCCAGTCATAGCCTCTACTTCAGCTAGAACGTTTCGTGAGGGTTCCGGGAGGCGGCAGAGAAGTTGTATGATGTCTCATCACTCCTCCTCAGCCTGAGCTGGAGTGCCCTGAGTGCCCGCGTCACTCAAGCGGACGTAGTGTGTTGGCCGGCTCTCCAATGCTCACCAAGAGCATGCGGCCACGGAGTTTGCTGAAGGAAATGTTTTACATAATTTATAATTTATCGCTCGGTTGAATGAAGCGTAAAGGATATTTTACAGCCTGCTTCGTTCATACTGCATACACGACGGGATTTTTTCAAAGCCACACGCACGCATGAACACATTTTGTAACTAATTTTGAGTGTCATTCTTTTTCCGTGAATTGATCAGGAGTAATTTGGGCGTAATCGTGTCCTCCTCTTCGTAGACAGAGGATAAGAATATACAAAACGTGACAGTTGACTGCCAATGATGCAACAAATACGCTCTAAATATATTCTTAGGGGGGCGCATTACTGAACCGTGATAAACTTAAACGAGTTTTCTAAAGAATCGTGGACGGGAAATATCATGAGCCATAATTCGGTTTATGACTCTCGGCTCAATATTTCAGTGTTCCAGGGACACTGGTATGGTGTCCCTGGTATGGTGTCCCTGGTATGGTGTTCCTGGTATGGTGTCCCTGGTATACGGTGACCCTTGTATGGTGTCCCAGTTATGGTGTCCCTGGTATGGTGCCCCTAGTATGGTGTCCCTGGTATGGTGTCTCCGGTATGGCGTCCCTGGTATGGTGTCCCTAGTATGGTGCCCCTAGTATGGTGCCCCTGGTATGGTGTCCCTGGTATGGTGTCCCTGGTATGGTGTCTCTGGTATACGGTGACCCTTGTATGGTGTCCCAGTTATGGTGTCCCTGGTATGGTGCCCCTAGTATGGTGTCCCTGGTATGGTGTCCCTGGTATACGGTGACCCTTGTATGGTGTCCCAGTTATGGTGTCCCTGGTATGGTGTCCCTGGTATGGTGCCCCTAGTATGGTGTCCCTGGTATGGTGTCCCTGGTATGGTGTCCCTGGTATACGGTGACCCTGGTATGGTGTCCCAGTTATGGTGTCCCAGGTATGGTGCCCCTAGTATGGTGTCCCTGGTATGGTGTCCCTGGTATACGGTGACCCTTGTATGGTGTCCCTGCTTTGGTGTCCCTGGTATGGTGTCCCAGTTATGGTGTCCCTGGTATACGGTGACCCTGGTATGGTGTCCCAGTTATGGTGTCCCTGCTATGGTGTCTCTGGTATGGTGTCCCTGTTATGGTGTACCTGGTATACGGTGACCCTGGTATGGTGTCCCAGTTATGGTGTCCCTGGTATGGTGTCCCTGGTATGGTGTCCTTGGTATGACTCACTTAATTGGCCAACTTAATTCGATTTGGAGCTTGCAAAAAAAACGACAGCAGTAATTTCATTCTTGGTTTAGGAATCATTACCAGGACAAGCGTCTCATGGAAGGCAGGAATTTGATCGTACATCCCAATCGATTCCCATCAATAGTCAGTCGGAATCGAATTGAGGGATAAATTCCACGGACTTTAATTAGAGAGGGAGGCACGCAGATCATTATGGGCTCCAAAGCAGCACAAGACCGAAATCTGTACGATGCCAAACCCAAGGCATTGTGTTTTGCAGAATCTAGCCGTTTAATCACTAATTAATGATTAAACTATTATCACTTGGAAATGTTTGTCTATCATTCTTTTGATATGAGTACGTGCACATCGATTAATATTCACCGTATAGAACTTAGCTTGGACAAATATAGATATTTTATTTTATCTGATCTTGGAATATGTGATTATTTTCACTGCAGTTGTTAAGAAAATGCCTGTGAGTTGTCTATTGTGACGTTTTAGTTATGAAAGGGAAATACCTTCCGTCCGTCATCACGCATCATCATTTTTCTCCATTTAATGAAAACCTCATTATAGTCAGAGACGTTAAGAGTAATTAAGAAAAACTTCCTAAGGAATGCGTAAGACTTCCTTCCTGCTCGCGTTTGAGTTAACCCACCAACTGAGTGCAACGGTGCCCCTCAAATCCTGGCATTTTTATGCACTCAATCGATCAGAAGAAAAGGCCTACACAAACGCGAAACAATTAACTTCGATCTCGAATTTTTTATTTCCTTACGGTCGGTGTATCTTTCGAAATTAAATATTAGATAAGTTCAATTGATTCGGAAATATATTCATAAAACATAGGCTATTCTTGCAAAACAAAAGTATGATTGAATGATCTGACGGTAACGAGAGTGACAATAAATTAATACGTTAAGTAATAATTGGCACATTTTATGTTGACCACGGGGAATATATATCGCGAACAATATATACGTGTGAATGTCACAAATGATACGATAACGTTAAATATATTATAAGTTTGCAGACATGATCCAAATGGGCCTGTTAGTATTGCAATGAAGTGCACGTGAACGATAAATCTTTTGGAGAAATGACCATCGATCAAACCCCAAACGTTAAACCATTGAAGCAAACTACAGAGATTGTTCCGAACGACCCAACGAAACAATGCTCTGTCGGTCAAAACAAAAAGAACGTGTATTGCAGCGCATCCCTCGTTTTTTAAGCTGCAACGGTTTGGCCCAAACTTTTACCTTTTCTTGTCGAAGATGGTCATTTTCCAGGCCAAGATTATTCTAGCTGGGAGATGGCCGTGTAGATAAGACACGGCTGACGCCCTGCAGAACAATGGCGGCGAGCGGAAGGGCACTTCGCGCAACGCAACTTCAAAGTGCCAATTGCGATTATAGCGTCAACGTATCCAGCAGTATCGTCCCAGTACATCGATGGGCAGATCAATTTAGGAAATGGTTACAATGAGTGACAAAGGATTGAGAGGAGCTCTGCTGAATAAGAAGAATACGGTTTGACTTAGTAATTGTTCTTCCATTGCTCTTATAAGGTGAATGCAATCGTGATGGAACGCTGAGAGTAGAATCATCCTCTCTGCGTGAGCGTGTTGGTTGTCGGCAAGAGACCAATGGAAGACGCTGACGCGGGGTCGTATATTCACCAACTCCCAGGATTAGGCTTGAGGCGATTAATGTCGTCGATTGGTGCGGGCAATACATGTCGTTACTGGCTTAGGGTGATTAATGCTATACCTGGCATGAGGCGATAAATGTCGAAGATTGTTTAAGGCGATAAATGTCGTCACAAGCTTAAGGTGATTGATTCCATACCTGGTTCAGGACGATTGTTGCCGTCCTTGGCTTATTGTGAAGAGTTGGCACAAACACTCCTCTTTAAAGTGCAGGTTTGCCGGAGATATTTGCGGTAATGGCCTGTATTTATACAGGCCCGGTATTTATTCAACTTTAAGGAAACCTAAATCCTGAAAATACAGTATTGCCAAAAAGTATGTTCCGCAGTCATGAGGAAGAATGAATCATGTAAATTTGTCAGAATGCATTCTTAAAATTGTTAGTACAACAAAGTTTTAGAATCACATTCACATTGCCTGCGATTAGAAAACTGACTGAAGGTAAACCATATCCCTCCTTTTCTGGAATATCATAAGGATCAGTTCCATGAATGAAGTTTTACCACGAGCACTTCCTGACGAGTATTCCCACACTGCGTCACCCCCTCCACTGATCCAACATTCCGTAACCTGATAGGCGCCAGCCACGCCTGACAGGGGGCGCTGTGACTGCTTTCATGAGGGGCAGCAATAAATCAAGATGGCGACGGGAGAAAGAAGATGGAGGGCCTGACAATGGCCTCACGCAAGGCAAGCTGTCCGTCGATCAGACCCTTGCATGTCTGTGAAAGACTGGTTGCCTGTCTACTAGAATCTTTGCCCGTCTGCGTCTACCAGTACTGTTCCCGTCTACGTAAACGAGACTAGGCTGCCTGTCTTCCAAGATCTATGCATCTGCGTAGGGCAGACTCTACGACTACAAAGACCCTTACTCTTCTACGTATGGTAGGCTGTCTGGGTACCCGGACCCTTGACCGCGTCCTCGTGAGGGAGACTACCAAGACCCTTGCCCTTCAGAGTAAGGGTGATCAACAATCATGTAGAGGTAGAAGTTTGATTGCCACACGCATTTAGGATAAAGTTTGAAACAGAATTTACTGTTGATCTCGCTGATAACAGCACGACAAATACTTAGATGCAAAATTTAGGTAATAATGTCATTCTAAATGGGATTGAAATGAGTGATTTACCGCATGACTATTTACTCTATGACAGAATTATCAATAAAATCATATCCTGAAGCAGGGATCATATTAAAACCTTCCACCCTCTCTGAGTAGAGTGGTCCTAGATTGTTAATATCACACGCAAAGTTATTGAGAAAGGATTGCGTCTGAAGATATTAGAAATCATAACAGCGTCGAACGACTCCACAAGCATCAAAACTAAAAAAAAATACGTCAAATTTTGTAAGTCTTTCATTACCTTTTTATAAATTACAGTATGGAAGAAAATAATCGTAAAAAAGTAATGGAATAATATTGTGTGAATCATCTTGATGCATTGATTCTTACAACAAATACCACTCTTTAAAATCAGGGAATTTTTATCATTTTGTCCACATTTGTACTGTAAAGTAAACCGAGCTGGTACCATAAGACGACATTGCATATCAAAATATTATTTCCTAATGTTTTCATACATTCAGGCAATAAGATAAGTTGAAAAGTATGACCTAAATAACTTGCAACAAAGTACGTTGATATTATTTTACGTGTCAAGTAATATCAAATATTTAGCAAAACAAAAGTTTGAATTCGTTCGTGAGTCGACAGATTTGTCAAGATTTTATTGATTATGATTCAATTTTTTTTCTTATTTTACGTTAGGTCATCAATGACTTGATACCTATCTGGAAAATGAGAATTTTTGTCCATCGAACACAAGTTCTTCACTAACATTCAATTAATAATTATTATCCATTGATTTGTTGTATGCTTTCACAGTAGGTCTATAATATAATAAGACGCAGCAAGTGCGGTATTATGTTGGGAATATGGGCGGAGTAGTTAAAATAGCGGGCTTACTTACAAGAAGTGTATTTACAAAGTGCTACAGAAGAGACTTGTCTGAATCGACCTATTCCGACACATTTTTCAAACGGACCTCAGCGTACACAGTACATATCAAGTATCACACACACGAGGGTATGCTAACATGCCGAGGCTACTGCGACCAAGTCGGTAGAGCTTGCTGCCGCTATGTCCTATACAATTTACTCGTAATCTAACGCTCACTAGTATTTTCTTTGACATTTTCTTTTAGGACAATTTATGGAGGTTATTTTTCCGTTTACTTCCATTTTCCTACTAACTCCAATTCATGTCTCTATAGAATTTGTATGCGCTTATCAGGATTTATCGTGTGCCCTCACCATTATTTTGTATTATTTTTTTTGTCATATTTTGATTTACTCTTTCAGCTGTTACCATATGCCGTCAAAACCAAGGCTGTCAACTTTTTCCGGTTACTTCTAGGTTATTTCTGGAGGCCATCAGCTGAGGCAAATTTTGTTAATTTAGTTCTATTCCGACGCTCACGATTATTTTCTTGGGCATTTTCTTTTAGGACAATTTATGAGGTTATTTTTCAGTTTATTTCGATTTTTCTACTAACTCCAATTCATATATTTGAAGATTACTTTTATACGCTTATTAGGATCTATTCTTGTGTTCACATAATTATTTTCCGGCGTAATTTGTACATGTCATATTTTAATTTACTATTTCGGCTATCACCCATATTCAGTCAAAACCGAGGTTGTATTTTTTTAACGGTTACTTCTAGGTTACTGTTGGAGGCCTTCTGCAGTGTAAAATTTTGCAGTCTTAGCATGTAGGTGCCCATAACGAAAAAATAAATTGGCATCGAAAAATAACAATCTTCTTGATGATGACACAGGTAGGAAAACCTATTTTTTATTTACAACGCGCTAGATAATGATTATAGAATAACCGCAGGAGCATGTCGCTCAGCTAAATGTAACTGTTAGATCAATGACTTATCACGTTTTTGAAAGCCAAGTAATAATTTCCATTCCCCTCACTGACACATGTTAGTATAATCTCATAAAATTTCCTAGCCCATCATGGAATTGTCAGGAAGTATTTTTTTCGAAAAGTTCTTAATTACAGTCTATACATTTCTGACCGTAGGTGATTATTTTTAAGGAAATCGAGCTGTTTAAATCTTTCTAGCTTTAGCGTTTTTTATCAGAATAGATTGTTTTTGCTTGGGCTCAATGAGTCCAACAGTTTCTTATTGATGTTAAATTTCACTGTTAAATTACGCCGCATTCCTTGCGATGACCGACAATTTGGGTCGCTGCTATCGTTGCCCTGTAGGCACGTGTAATTCTAACAGTTGCGGCTGTTATGGAGCTAGAGGCTCTGGCGGCGTTCGTTTCTGCTCCTCGATCTGTGCAAGCCGACCAGGCCGCGCATGCCATAACCAGCCAGACCAGCTATGATCAGCTTAACCGGAGAGTCACGAGGTTGCCAGTGGGGGAACTGCAGTCTCTCCTGTGCGCTTTCGGCGGGATGCAGACGTCATCACGCCACCAGGCGCTGTCGGTGCGGACTCTTTTGCCTCGGTTGGGAGCACTGGAGGGAGCGGCGCTGAAAGGGACGTTGCCCCAGCCGACGGTGCTACAGATTTGCATCCCGTCTTGATCCAATCAGGCTCACGGGCTCAGTCCACCGGTTTGGAGACCACGGCAGAAGCAGCGGCCTCCTTCGCACCGTTACGGGCGGTTCAGTCCGGCCTTCTCCTCATTGTGACCTCTAATACTACTATACCAACAGCCTCCACCTCAGCTCAATCTGGTTGTTTTATTGTGCCAGCCAGCAAAAGAGATCCAAATGATTACAAAAACTATTTTCATGGATGCAGGATCACTAATACCGGAAAGAAAAATATAATTTCATGTTCCAACTGTCGCATATATTGTCATTTTTCATGCTTAAATATGAACGTTCTCAGAGCCAGAAACACCGAGTTCTGGCATTTCTCTCGCTGTAGTGGCCCCCGACGACCCAACCTTCAAGGTTCTAGTGACTTTGACACCTACATTGGCAAATGTAAGCGCTACATCAAGGTTTCAAAAAAAAACTCAAAAGAAGTGACCATTCTAGAGGCCGAAGCACTTGATACACTCATGAGTGTCTGCATTCGGGAACGAACTCCCCTCGCATGGGCCCGGCTCATGGCATTCAGCTTTTGGGGTCTGCTGTGTCCCAACACCAACTTTTCCGACTCTAAGCAGCCTTTGCTAACTTCACGTGACGTGTACGTCTCCAAGTGCGGGAATACATGGACAGAAGGGACTTGTCAGTATTGTCCTCCTGGGAGCTGGTCGATCAAACCACCGCTATTTCTGTCAGACTAAACTCAAACGATAGATTGAAGGCAACAGTAAATGCGAAGTTTGGCGATTTCGACCTTTGTGGGGCCATTCGGGTAACTTCTTCAAGCGAGTCACTAGCCCCATTCTGCCCAGAGACTTAGCAAGATTTGTTTGATAAACATCCGGACAGCACGGCGGATATCTCACTTCCAGCACCTCCCCACGATGATCTTGCATCTCCGGTTATTGCTACCGTCGACGAGGTCATATATGCAATGAAGACTTTTCCACGTGGTTCCGGTGCCGATCCGGATGGCCTCAGACCCGGTCACCTTGAGTCACTCCTGAAGAAAAATACTAGCGGTGCCGGAACCCGTCTTGCCTCAACTCTCACACAATTTGTCAACATGATACATCACGGGGAAATCCCTCCTCTGGTCAAAAAAGTATTCTATGGTGCCTCACTTTGCGCCCTTTCGAAGAAACACGGCGGGATCCGACCCATTGCCGTCGGCAACACCCTTTGGCGATTAGCCACAAAGGCTGGTTGTGCTCCGTTAGCTAATCGCTTGGGTAGTCATTTGCGTCCGGTTCAACTAGGGTTTGCCACCAAAGGAAGTTGCAAAGCGGCTGTGCATGCCACGCACCGTTACATCGCTAACGACCCACCAGATCACGTCGTCCTTAAATTGGATCTGAAGAACGCGTTCAATTGTATCCGGCGCGATGTCTTCTAACAAGCTGCGCGTGAGCGCACTCCTAGTGTGTACCGACTCTTTTGGCAAGCATATTCGGAGCATTGTTTGTTCTTTTTTGGCGATGAAACAATCAATTATGCAACTGCTATCCAACAGGGGGAACCCACGGGGCCCGCTCTCTCTTCCCTCGATGTCGACCAAATTGCGCGAAGTGCAGTTTCAGAATTGAACATTTGGTACTTCGATGACGCCCGCTCGGAGGGAGGGGGAGAGGGCGGTTGTAGCCGGACATCGTTTTAACGGACTTCCGCGACCTGCGAGTAAAGTTAAAAAAAATTGGCTTGGATGTTAACGGGCAAAAATCGAGTTGATCCACGTTAACAGTTCGACGTTGATCCACGTTAACAGACTCTTTTCCGCGAGGTCATCCCTAACATCAAAATTGCGTCCGCTGAACGTAGAACTGTTCTCGGCGCACCCAATCTTTGTCCAAGCTATTCCAGAAGCGCTGGCAGGCAAAATTGACTACCTTAAATTGATGACCTCTCGGCTGATCTCAATTGAGCCACACCAAGCTCTCACCCTACTGACGCCATTCTCAAACTCCAGTATCTGTTGCGCGTTGCTCCCACATACCTGCACGCTAATTACCTTGCTAGTTTCGACGAATCCGTCCGAGAAGCTTTCACAACGGTTTCTAACATTCCTTTTTCAGATTTTTCGTGGAAGCAAGCTATTCTCCCAGTCAGTTCTGGTGGCTTAGGCATTCGCAAGACACAGGATATTACCCTGCCCAGCTTCATCTCGTCTCTGCACTCTGTCGGTCACTTACTCGAAGCCCTTCTGTCAAACGTTAACGTTTTGTGCAGACTAACGAACTTCCGGAAGCAGTGCTGGCATGGAAAGCTGGGCATGGCGATGAAGCGATCGAACCAGAGGGGGACTGCTGCACTATCCAGATGTCATGGGACTGGAAAGGGGTTAGGGTCACTTTGGGCGATTTGTTACTTAAGGCACAAGATCCCAAAACTAAGGCTCGTCCCGTGGCTGCTCTGCCGCCCCTCTGCCGCCCCTCTGGGCACTTTATTGGACCCTGACTCGCTACGAATTGCTCTTGCGCTCAAAATGGGTGCGCCGGTGTGTTATCCGCAGCTCTCCCGCTGCGGTCAGGGTATGGATGAGTCCGGCACTCACGAGCTCTTGAGCCTTTATGCCGAAGATCATCATTCAAGACATTTGGCTCTGAATGACATAATTGAACGAGCGCTACGCAAGGTCGGCCTTGGTACAATCCGCGAGCCCGGCATCGATCGAGGTGATGGTAAGCGACCTGACGGCGTTACAGTCTTCCCCTTCTTTAGAGGGAAAAACCTTTGTTGGGATTGCACCTGCGTGGACACCTTTGCGACGAGTCACTTGCCTGGCACTTCTTTAGACGCTGGCACGGCTGCCAACGCGGCAGGGAACAAAAAAAAAAGAAATAAGTATCAATTTCTTCGTGACCGCAACCTTATCGAGCCCTTGGCTATCGAGACGACCGGCGTTATCGGCAAAACCAGTAGCCTCCTGATCCAAGACATCGGTCGACGTTTATCTGCCGCCTCTGGGGACCTTCGCGAAACGTTCCGGCTGAAGCAGAGGCTGGGACTGGCTGTGCGTCGTGGCAACGCTTTGAGTGTACAATTAGCTTGTAAGCCTATCAATTCGGGGAGTTATAGATCGGATCTTTGTTAAGGTAGAGGTGGTAGGGCGTTACTCTAGCACGGCTGGAGGCGGTATTAGTATGGTTGGATGCCCCAACTTCTTGGCGAGTGATGGGGCCAGAGGTCTCCCTACTCTTTGGGGGCCTTCGGAAATAAATGGCGGAGGCATATTCACGGGGAATTTGAGCCCCATAAAAAAAATGATGGAGATATCGTGTCCAGGCCGTTGGAACTCCTTGAGGCTCTCCTATTACCGATTGAAACAAATTCAAGTATCTTTCATTACGTCCAATTAGTTACCTGGAAAATCAAACATATAGTTAACATATATGACAAGACATATGTGGTATCTTTTATAGCACACATCAATTATTCAACCGATTGTATGTACATAGTAAAGTACACCAACCTCATACCAATGCAGACCATGATCCACAATTCTGATCAAGTCAATTAATTTACAAATGCATGTTTCCCTAACCCAGGCAATCCACTTAGTTCTTGTTGGTTTCATTTCGCAAACGCAATGTCCTGGACCACACAGGAATTAATTTACAACAATTTAACATGGGATCGCTGCAATTTATTGGCAATCCTGTTAATGAAACTATTATTTTAGGTGATGTGACCGATCAGAGCCAGACATTGTCTGACAGCGGGAACTGTGGTATTTTTTTTAGAGTTCTGGGACTATTGATTCACTGGCTTTGTTCGTGCAGAATTTCATCATGGAAATTGGGAAATGTTGGCCTGCCCAATATGGCGATGATCAGCGAACGTTGATGTATTTTTAATTACGAGTATAGCTCCATGGAATAATCGATTCACAGACTAGGTGTGTTACAAAGTGGATGATGGGATCCCACGTAGCAGTAATGTGATGGAATTCTGATTAATTACTAAACTCATACAATGATTGCTTATTTTTCCTATGATATATTTTTATCAGTGCTAATAGGAGATACAAAAACAACGTTTCAAGCTCTAATCCATTGTAATGTATAGTTACAAGATGAGTGAACCCACACAAACACACACACATGCGTATATAAAT
>SDVV010022648.1:0-12902 GCA_016164225.1 Gammarus roeselii | reverse complement strand
ACATTACCTCTACAATGCTTCGGTCTTCGTCGTTCAGATCAGACAGCGCCCAGAACAGTACATTACCTGTACCATGCATCGGCCTTCGTCGTTCAGATAAGACAGCGCCCAGAACAGTACATTACCTGTACCATGCATAGGCCTTTGTCGTTCAAATCAAACAGCGTCCAGAACAGTACATTACCTGTACCATGCATCGGTCTTCGTCGTTCAGATCAGACAGCGCCCAGATCAGTACATTACCTGTAACATGCATAGGCCTTCTTCGTTCAGATCAGACAGCGCCCAGAACAGTACATTACCTGTACCATGCATCGGTCTTCGTCGTTCAGATCAGACAGCGCCCAGAACAGTACATTACCTGTACCATGCATAGGCCTTCGTCGTTCAGATCAGACAGCGCCCAGAACAGTACATTAGCTGTACCATGCATAGGCCTTCTTCGTTCAGATCAGACAGCGCCCAGAAGAACAGTATATTACCTGTACCATGCATCGGTCTTCGTCGTTCAGATCAGACAGGGCCCAGAACAGTACATTACCTGTACCATGCATAGGCCTTCGTCGTTTAGATCAGACAGCGCCCTGAACAGTACAATGCCTGTACCATGCATAGGCCTTCGTCGTTCAGATCAGACAGCACCCAGAACAGTACATTACCTGTACCATGCATGGGCCTTCATCGTTTAGATCAAACAGCGCCCAGTATATCCCTCATCATTCCTGACATTGTTTATGGTGATTAAACAAACATTTTCATGTATTTTATTTCGTGTTGAAGTTGAAAAATATTCCATCACGTACATTATCTAAAATTTGTACTGGTTGTTTAAGCAAAGCCCAACCAAATTCCCAGTGTTTTCCCTGCTTTCCACACTTAAAATCATAATGTTTTCAAGTCAATAATTTATTTCTTTGTCAATTAAATCTGACAAATGTCTTTACCTAAAGCATTTACCTCGTTGCAGTAAAGGTACTGTAGGAATAACAATATAGTTGATGACTGTTTAAATTTTTACTGACACAACTATGATGAAAATTGTTAATTTCCAGGTACCAGAATACATAATGCACGGCCGACACTTGCTAGCGTCAGGAAAACATTATAAAAATGTGCGATTTATATGGAATAGGCAGTTATATGGACCAAAACTGGTCTTAGGCAAAGAGGCAAAGAAACGGCAGCTAAAAAACAATAATATATTCAAGAAAGTAGAGCCAGTTTGTACACCTTCAAAGAGTGGGAACATAAAAGGCAACTGCACGGATAGGAATTGATATGCGATATGTTACCGCAACACTATTCAAGTTACCTGCAACATTTTTGACATGGATACAATAATCATTCGTTTTATTCAGAAAAATGTTTTACTAAAAAAAAAAGAAATTAGCCTTCACAGTGACTAGCACGGTGATCCGTCAAATTAAATTTTGCCTTGTAGAATGTGAACGGTCTTTCATGGTCTGTCGTGAGACGATCTTGGTGATATGGTTTAGAGAGAAACATGCCTTGTTGAATAAGTATTGAATGATATTGTTTTCGTCGTTATTGAACAAAACATTTTAGCTTAATTAAATTAAAATTTCTATAACTAATACATTTTCAGACCTACTAATACTTGGTGTAATAAGGGAAAAATAATGACATACCGAAACAAGGCATCAACCACCACAGCGAGAAAATCATGCCTTCCAGCAGCCTGGTACAAGTAAACAATTAACACCATAAGTTGATAAGGTTTTAGTTTATATTTCCAAAATGACGGCACTTTTCGCCCAGGCGGCTAATCGTTCTATGTACCGTCGCGACGAAAACGTGAGACCTTTCACGAATGATTGCACAATACCCTGTCGGTGTTCAAGGGGCTATAATTGCTCATACAGATACAGACACTACGCCAAATCCCCCAGTAAAGGGGGTGGCCGACGGCACGGCGCCACTCACACACACACAACTTAACCTTTTCGCACAAATGGTCCGACCGGGGGGCTCCGCAACACTTCCTCCGGGTCATGAGTACGGTCCGAGGTCAGTGTCGGCAGCAGGGCCCGACAGTATGACTGGTTTACCCATGCCGCGTCATGATGAGCGCCCCCGTTTCCTCGCTCTCAAGATGCTAAAGGCGGGAAAGCTCATCAGGGCAGCGTCAAATTCATCCATTCACAATAATTCTCCACTCACGCCTATTCATTGCACGCTCTCTCGCTACCGTCGCACTCAAGTTTCTCCTTCCTAACGCCTGCTTCACACCATCAAATCACCCAAAATTTGGTCTCCCTCTAGGACTACGTCCCCTCGCCTCTGCCTTCGACACCCTTTTCAACAACCTCCTCTCATCCATTCCCACCATGTGACGACCAATCTGAGATCACGCGAATCAACTCTGTCCTCCAACTTTTCCATGCCTTATCATCCGCAAACAGTAACTGGCTCGACTGCCAACTCTGACAATTCGTTTCCAACAGCTCCAGTGTGATTTAATTCTCCTGAGGGTTTGGTGTACCTATCCGTTTTGCTTGACATCTTGCAGTCAGCTGAAGCAGTAAATTTCGGTTCCTGACAGAGGCAGCTTGTTCCAATTGGGAATGGATTTTCCCCCGAGGTCTTCCGTAACTGAGAGCTTGAAGAACGAAGAGCGAAATTGCAACCATGCTAGCTGCTCAAAGGAATAATGAAATAAGAATATTTACGTCCTCTCAATGGTTAGCTGCCCAAATTCCTTTGCGAAGTATAATGATCGCAGTTCGGCGAAACCCGTATCATATCTGTCTGTTGATGTTTAGGCCTAGATGCATTAGTCTGTAAAAAGAACCCCGTTTCAGCAATACCATCCACACTCATTGTCCATTTCCACTGTCATGATTTGACAATCACAAATCCCCAAGAAAACCCCCTCTCCAGCAGGCTAAAGGCTACAGACAAACAATTTTCTAGGACGTGACACCGTCATGTTACAACTCCGGCTAACAGTGGATCTCGGCAGGTTGTTGGCTAATACTAAAACCATTCCTAATACCCCTCTGATATGATGATGGACTTCCAGTTTCACATTCACCACCACACCCAAGACCGGACCCTCAGTAATTAATCAAAATGCAATGGAGTCCCACCTAAACAGTATAGAGCTAGTGAATTCACATCATGCCACTCAGCAAACCAGAGCTTAAACCGCAACCCAACACACTTCTCTGGGTTCATCCTCAAGTTAAAGGATGCTGCATCTGGGCTGACTGTCCAGATCCAAGAAATACCATTGATATTAGTCCCATCTATACATCTTTATAAAAAATTCTGAGGACAGATTTTGAATTGTTCCCATCTCTGACCAATATTTACTAAATTCAAAAGTGTGACAGTTGTTGGCAACCATTTGTCAACTGTTCACGTATGATTTAACAGTGGATTGCCCATTTTTCATGACACTGGTATTAAATGGGCATTTCATGATCATTCAGTATAGAAAGTGTAATTTGGATGAAATGTTACAGCAGCCAATATACATAAAGAGATACATTCTTCAAAATTTGATGTCACGCTTCCTAATTTGTAATTTTTAAGACAGATTTTGCTGAATTGCGGGACGAAGATTCACCATAAGCTAATTACCTTGCGCACTTGGCAAACTGTCTTCAGAGTCAAGATTATTATTGCTAAGTCGACCAAATGTTGTCAACAATTGCCATATTCTTCGATGTTGGCTTTCAAAATAAATAAAACCTTAGCAGCTGCCACATTTTTCAATTATGTCAATGATTAGGGGGCCCAACTGAGATAATATTTCTTATCCATTTCAACTAATCTAAATGTCAAGAAATTTGAAACATGAATATGCAGCATTTGGCACCTGCACTCCAATAAGTGTCCTCAATTGTCTATCTATATACTCAAACTTTGACACAACCGAAGACAATCTTGGCATTCCCTAATGTCCATTTTGCAGTCTGGAATTCCGGTACGGGCATTACATAGCTCCTAGTAGCTATGTCTCTCATATATTAACAGCGTGAGATGAAATGTATCAACTTCACCCAACTACATGCATATTAGGACTAGGCCTATCAGGATCTTTAAATAAATGGAACACGCATAAAAACAATCACAACGCCTTTTAACAATGTTTGGTCTTAAAAATGGTTGCCTAAGATTGTACGAAACTCTTGAGAACAAGCAAAGAACATTAAAAGGTATTGGTATCTGGATTAATCATTGCATAACATGTTTGAAGACTCTGTTAGCTTCAAATAGTGTAATGTGCTGTTGCCAAAGAATTCATGTATCACCATGAGGTTAGAAACATTGTCAAGATCTTGAGTATTCACAGGCACCAAAGCGATGCGAAGATCTTCGGCGACACTTTCCATCTCTGTAGCTGCAGTCTGGTAAATCATCAACACGGCAAATCATTTGACGTTCTGATCGAATAAAATAAGGTTGCTTCGACCAGCTCAGGCTACACGTCTAAGTCCACGTCTAAAATTGACTTACCCATCACACTACTTGCTGCATCGTAACTTTTTCTCTCCACAGGAGCTTTTGATACTTGCTGTATTGCACATGAAATGAGTAACTGGTAACCTGTAACTTCTCCTCTTCACGGGGCTTTTAGACCGGAGTCAATTTACTCCGAGACCAGCTATGGCGGAGTGCGCGACCTCGCGGTCGGCCGAAGCGGTGCGTGGAGCCAATGTACGCTTCCACAACCTTGAAGATGAGAAGAGTCGTAGCAGGATCACCAGGTTGGCCACTGAGAAGTAAAGAGATATTGAGTGTTGAGTGCCCTTGAGCACTCAGGCTGGCAAGTAGAGATGGCGCCGGGCAGCAAAATAGTGGGACACAAAAATAAATGGTATACCGTTTCATCTGAATGACAGTTAGGGCAGTCGGGAGATTTAATCTGACTGATTTTGAGAAGTGGTTTATTCAAGGGAGCAGTAACTTGTTTTAATCTAGCAAAAAGGACTCGTAAAATTGTGACTGTGTCCCCTGTCAGACCCAAGGACGCACAAGTGTTTGTGGATACCTAGAGGGTGCTGGCCTCAAATATCAGTCCACCTGACCTGCCAGTAAGACCAGACTAAGGAATAAAAATTGGAGCGATGTTCGGCCAGGGGGAAAGGTAGCTCATGAACAGCTCATATTGCTGCTTCTTTAGCAGCTGCATCTGCAGCCTCATTGCCAGGAATGGAACAATGGGCTGAGATCCATTGAAGGTGCACACTGTGGAGGGGCAAGAGAAGAAGATGTCTATGAAATGCACGAACAAGGGAGCTATAGGAAGAAAGCCTTGATGAGAACAGGAGGGAAAAGGACGATGGGCTGTCTGTGAAAATGACAGCAGGGGTGGTAGCCCGCTAAGAGGATAGAATGATCAGTGCTTGCAAAATTCCAAAGAGTTCAGCAGCAAGATTTGTGCGACCTGCAAGATGACGGTAAGACAACTTTGAATTACTATAAGGAGCAGCCACACCCACTTCAACACAGGTTGCATTTTCGCCCATCACTGAGTCATCAGTGTAGATAGAGAGATAATCGGGGTAGGAAGAAGAACAGAGGTCTGTTAAGGGCAGCTTTGGTGAAGGTGGTGTGTATAATTGAAAGATAAGGAAACCAGGGAGGGGGGACAGAGAATATTTCCTGAGGGGAAGAGGAAGGGAGAGTGAAGCTATGAAATAGGTACAGGCGGCATGCTCTGTATAGAAGAGGGGTACGGTGATGGCGACCTGAGAAGGCGATTGAGGTGAGGAAAAGATACAGATGTAGAAGAACATGGAATGGATGATCAACAGGACGGAAAGAAGCTGGAGAAGAAACCGGCCGCAGCGTACCTCACGGTTTAAATAAGGTGGTAATAGTCCAGCTTCACAGTAGAGAGAGGCTAATGGGGTAGAGCGCCAAGTGTCAATGAGAAGGCGAGCAGCAGTTGAGTGAATCACATCAAGTCGAGCATAAATTAAGCGAGAGGCGGGAGAGTAAGACCTCTGATATATGCCAGATAGAGAAGTAGAAGATTTGGTTGCGAGTCCCTAGGCCGTGATCCAACAAGCACACGCATTGTGGTGAGCCGCTCCTGACAATGGATCCGCATGAAGTCAATGAACGGACGCCAAGTCAAACGAGGAGAGTAAAATATTATGCCAAGCATTTTTTTGGTGCTGGGAATATGGGATGGGTACACTAGAGATGTAAAGTGGTGGACAACTGGGAACTTAGCGCTTAAGGGTAAAAACGAAGTAACGAACTTATGGAGGTTGACGAGTAGACCCCAGCTGTGCGCCCTAGGAGCAAAATTGTCGAAAGCAGCCTGTAGAAGTGTCTGGGGAGAAGAAGCAGAGTCAGCAGTAACAATCATATTTTTTTTATCAACATAAATTGAGGTTGTGACACCTGGAGTGGAAGGTAGGTCAGACAATAGTATATTGAAGAGAAGGGGAGAGATGATGACACCTTGTGGGGCCCCGTAAGTAATCGGATGCGACTGAGAAGAGGCTGAAGAGACAGAGACAGAGAAGAAGCGGTCTGTGAGGAAGCTGGAAATCCACCGAAGGAGACCGCGATACACCCCAAGTGATGACAGTTTGAGCAAGATTGCCCGATGGGAAGCTCGATCAAAGGCTCCAGAGAGATCAAAAAAGACCGTAAGAACTATTTGTTGTCTGCGAAGAGCCAATTGAATGTCATGTTCGAAGAGGATGAGAGCATCCATGGTGCCACGTTGGGGGTGAAAACCAAATTGGTGTGGGAGAAAAGTACTATTTCCCTCCAGATACCACATGAGACGGGCAGCAACAAGCCTCTCCATGAGCTTTCTACCACGGGCGAGCAGAGATATGGACCTGTAGGCAGATACTGTGGTGGGGTCTTTGCCGGGCTTTGGAACCGGGACAATTTGGGAAAATCTCTAGGCTGGGGGGATATCAGCAGTACGGAAGGAAAGGTAGAAAATGTTCAAGAGAGCATGGAGATGGGTCCAGGGGAGGTAAGAGAGAAACGGGTTGTGAAGAAGGTCAGAATCAGGAGAAGAGCAGGATGAAAGCTTGGGAAGAACAGAGCGCAGCTCAGAAAGAGAGAAACGGTGATTGAGAGTGTTATCTGCATCTGAGTTAAGTTTATTACTCGAATACGCTGAATCAGGTTCTGCAAGTAGGTGGACATGAGAGAAAGAAAAAAAAAAGTGAAGCTAGCGCAATTGCAGCTTTGGTTGATGAAAGAGGAGAGGTACCAGAGGAGAGAGTAAAGGCAGAGGGAGAAGTCGTCCCGAGATTGATCGAAACATCTTCCATATCTGGGCAGATTGGGTGCGAGCAAACGAATTACCAGGTAATTCGTCGTAAACGAATTACCTGCTACTGATGTGAATTTATTAGAAGATGTTTTGTTTACTGAGGTTGGGAAACGACTAAATAGGTGAATAGCTTTGCGGCGATTGTTGACAGCCTGCTCGCAAGTTGCATTCCACCGGGGATTCCCAGGGCGCCTTGTGGTAGAGGAGGATCTAAGGGGAAAATATTCCTTTGCAGTGTTCAGAACCACAGTTTCAAAAGAACTGTATGCTGTTGCTGCAGTATCTGACTTTTCAATGCATGAGGAGGCCAAATCTGCTGCTCATGCATCCCATTTTGTGGCAGGCACATTGTTGACGTTCCAACGAGGGCGAAAGGATAGATGTGGATAGGTGCGATTGCGAGAATAGTCAGGGTCTATTCGAGTCTATTAAGAAAATTTGGAGGGTTCAATAATATGAGAACGTCACTGCTAGTGAGGAAGTCAATAAGGGCAAGACCAGTTGGGTTTCGATAGTTCCTCAATGCTTCCCAATGCTGATGGTGGGCATTAAAATTTCCACATACAACACCACGAAAATCAAACTGAGCAACGTATTGAGAAAATTCTGTCAATTTACACTTCTTCACGGATTGTAGACAATGAGTATGCGTGACCATGCCAAATCTATGTCTATGTCTATTGTCAGGGTCTCGAAGACACCGTCTGCAAAAGCAACAAGTGGCACTGACATGTGCTTCACACTAACATGAATCAAAATAGCCCGTCCTGCTAAAGCCATCAAGACGATCTCTGCGGTAAATATGGTACCCCGGAAGGCGGAGGATCTGTGAGGAATGAAGGTGGGTTTCAGTGAGACAAATGGCATTTGGAAGAATTGTGTACAAATACTGCTTAAGCTCAGACAAGTTTTGCAGTAATCCCCTGGAATTCCCCTGCAGAAAGAGAGTTCGAGGATGGGAAGTGGAAGGAGGAGGAGCTGTGAAGAGGAAAATAGTGAGGCAGAAGGAGATTGAAGAGGAGCATAGAAGATGGCAGCTATGGGGGAATCAGTAGGGAGGCTGGAAAGGATCCAACCCGGAAACTGTTGAATTGGAGATTTAAGAAGAGTAAGGGCAGGGGATCCAGGTGCTGAAGAGATACCAGAAAAAACAGAGTGTGATTGAGGAAGTGAGGAATATGAAGGGGGTGAGCCTATGCAGAATGAGCCTATTGCGTCAGCAGGAGAGTGGCAAGGCCCTTGCGAGTTGTACCACAAGTTGCCATTAAGAACTTCAGCGTATCCGGCTGTCAAGTGGGGAACTGTTTTCTGTGACTGAGCCTTTTCGTGAGTATTCATATGAGTAGGTGTGAGAATATCAGAGGCTGATGAAGAAGGGCAAGATGAAACAGATGAAGATGAGAGGGAGACAGCTGAGTTAGTTACAAGGTTTGACCAGGATGTCATAGAGGATATAGAGTTAACTGTAGCCTGGAGAGGTGTTGGGTAATGATCAGGAGAGGGCATTATGAGAGTTGGGGGAAGGCGGTTCCCCTGTGCTGGAGTAGAGTGATGCATAACAGGCAGATGCTCGATCTCTGTTATGGTTGCCACATTGCACTTTATAGAATTGCTAGAGCTGCTTTATAGAATTTGCATCGTGCTGATGAGCAAGCATGTGAAGAGCAGGCCCACAGGCAAAGCAGTGCGACTCATTTGATTCTTCACAGGCTGTGGTAATATGTTTGGTAGATAAGCACTTAGCGCATCGTGCACTGCGGCGACATAAAATAGCACCATGACCATACCTTTGACAGCGATTACAGCGGATAGGTGGTATGGTGAAGGGAAAAACACGTAGAGAAACACTCTCATAGAACACCCGCTCAGGGATTGCAGAGCTGCATTCAATGGAGATGCTCATGGAATTGATAGATGGATGAGATGGCAGTATATGAGAGAGGCTGAGAGGGGTTTTCTAGAGAAGAGCTTTTCCCTGACAAAATAGCGTTGCTAACAAAAGAAGAGGAAACAGTCAAGAGTGGCATGATTTGGGTTTCTGAAAAGGATATAATTGTTCTGTCATCAGTATCTATCATATCAAAAAAACTTTTCCGATGTAAGGAGTGTGGGTCTGAGAGACTTCAAGAATGTATTTCACTTTGTTCATGACACATTGATGAGGTGCAGAGTGAAAGGCAATGATTTTATTGGTTTGTATCTGTCCCACAATGACTGTACCATTTTGATTTCTCTAAAGAGAGTTTGGGATCAGGCACGCTAGTGCAGTTCATTTCGGTAAGGCAGAGTTGGAGAAGTTGAAGGAGAGGGCCTTGTGATCCTCACGGAGGATGAGGCAGGCAGTTTACAAGTGTTTACAAGTGTAAGAAGACAACAATAGGCCTTTTGGCCAAAACTGGGTTGCTTTTTGATAGTACAAAGATTAGTTCCGAAGTAGAACGTCTAAGATAGCATCTTGTGTCTTTATATTTTCTGTTTTAATAGATCAAGAAAGGGAAAGTTTGTTGAAGGAAATCGCATTAACGATGATACTCGAAACAACTCAAATCAGCACCTGATGAGAATGCCATCGACACACAGTGTTGATCTGAGACTGTCTCAGTTTCATTCCTCGTTAAACCAATGCTGACCGAGTCATTGCTAAACACCGTTTTGCAACGAGCAGCTTTCAATGCCGGGTACCTTTTTTAACCGTGCTAGTGCCAATGCCGGGCACTAATTTAACCGTATGGTTGTCAATGCCGGACACTATTTTTCACGAATATACTGGTAAAAGCCGTGACTTAAACGTTTCGACTTGTATCGCTGATCACAACTTCCGCGGTAAGTCTGGTCCATTCGTCGACATCTCTATACGTAAAGAAATTGCGCGTAATATCGAGTGTGAAACGCTTGCCAACAAAAGTGTATCCATTGTTCCTGGTCACTCCGTTCGCATCTAAAGTGAAAATGCTTGCTCGCTCGACGTTTTCCTTACCCTTCATAATCTTCCACATTTCGATCATGTCACCTCTGACTTCGTTTCTCTAGCGAATAAAGGTTGAGTTGGTGCAGTCTCTCTTCGTATGATTTATTGCGCAGCGAAGGGATTAGTTTAGTAGCTCTTCGTTGGATCTTCTCTAATTTAATCATGTATTTTCTGAGGTGTAGAGACCAAAGTTGAACGGAATACTCAAGGTGCGGTCTAACAAATAGAGTGTATAACATGCGAAGACTATCTGCTCTTGTATGAGATTGTGCGGGATATCATGACTAACATTTTATTGCCTTTTTTGGCTGCATTGTTACATTTCTTACTGCTTTTCAAGTCGTTACTAATGATGACACCTAGATCTCTCTCTTCGGTGACAGGTATCAGTTATTTTCCGGACATTGAATATTCGTGTTTAGGGTTATGGTGACCAATGTGCATAACTTTACACTTGTCGACATTGAATATCATTTGCCACTTTTCTGACAATTCAACAATTTTGTTCAAGTCGAATTGGATCTACTCACACTCGAGTTTGGTTTGCACTTTTCCTCCTTGCTTGGTATTGTCTGCAACCTTACTAATGTTCGAGAGTATGTTGCTGTCTAGACCGTTTATGAATATTACGAATAGAACTGGATCTAACACAGATCCTTAGGGCCCGCCGCTTGTAAATTTACCGCAATTGGAAGAAGCTCCATTAAGTACGACTCGCTGCCGTCTGTCCGTGAGCCAGAATTTTATACAGTTATTGAGTTCGCCTCGAATACCGATGCTGTACAACTTACTAACCAAGCGTTTGTGGGAAACTTTGTCGTAAGCCTAATGAAAGTCAAGGTAAATGATGTCGATCGGAGATTTCGCGTCGTGAAATTCAATTATATTCTTGAAATAAAAGCAGCTGGTTAGTAAGACATGAACGATTGTGTCTGAAGCCATGCTGAGAGCTACCTATTAAATGATTTAATTCTAGGAATTATGTGATTTTATCCGTGATCAAACTTTCTATCAATTTACCCATGACTGAGGTGAGACTAATTGGACGGTAATTTTCGGGACACCTTTTGTCCTCTTCTTCAAAAATTGGGGTGACGTTGGTCTCTTCCCATTGAGTTGGTGATGATGAGGCAGGGTGATGAGCAGAGGAGAGGTTTTTAACGTGGGGATATTCTGAGCCCTGAGTGGCAGCGGCTGAAGGTGGAACTGAGTCAAAGTCTGCTGCCACCGAATCCATGTATATTTCAGCCAATTGACAGAGTGGAGAGATGATCGATTGGTAAAATTGTAGTACTTACCGGTAGTCTAGACTAGGTGGTAGATTTATTGAGTGCAATGAGAAGATGCGGCTTTAATTTACACGTGATTTCAACAAAATATGAAGGTACAGAACAGAACACATCCGATACGCAGCACGGTAAAGATCGACCTTTTTTCCCACAAGAAATGAGTGAGGAAATCGCAGTAAGCAACACTAGAGTAAGACGCGAAACGACAGAGCGCATCAAGTGAAACAAAACCGAAGCTGATTTCGCAAGAATACATAGCAGCTTGTGAAGAGAGTTTACTGATTTTATGTGTTTTGGATTTGCCCTTGCCACTTAGTACTTTAATAATATACCTCATTGTGTTTGAAATATTTGCATATGATATGAAGACAGCAAGGGTTACGCAGAATGAGCTGATTTCAGTCAAATAAAAATATGACAATATTGGAAGTAGAGAATAGCTTGTTCAACCGAAATGCAACGTCTTGTTGTCGGTGTTCACACGGACCTACGCTGATTTTAGTTTGATTTACTCTGTGAAGCTGATTTTTTTTTTCGACCGTAGCTAGTACACTCTCTGTGACTGTGTTTTGCATTCACATATCAAGGCATTCGACTGCAGGGGTTAAACAAAATGGCATCAAATTTCTGTTTAATAGCATGAATAAACGTGTTCTCCCATAAGTGTCCGTTAAGTCAATGATATAATGTATCCCTAAAATATACACTTGTAATGTAAGTACAACAGCTTTCCATCGATCATCAGTTGTATACCTACATCGATTACCGGTTATATGTCATCGATGACCGATTGTATATTGACAGCCTTATGTTATAGTCGAAGTTCGTCGGTCCGGTTATTATCGTCGTATAACAGATGATATCGCACTTTAAAAACTAACGTCGGAGTGACCGAGTGTTACAACAGACAATCGACGAATAGCACATGATCGATCGACGATAACGTCTGCCTGGGAAAGCATAGTTTTTCCAAGTGAGACAGTGCGGTACTCAGCATATTAAGATACTGGTCAGCGATGGGCGATCAGAAACAATACCTAAGCTGGTGCCGAATGCGGGATGAGTATGGGTTAGGTCTTGTCACCCACACATAGCCACGTGTGCAGGGTTGTCAACGATGCCCCTGCATCACAATCCGCATTCTTTAGGTTATATCTGGTCACCCACGCATAACACTGGATCGCCGGGTTATCGACAATATCCCGGTAGTGTATCATAGATTCGTTTTTCGTTCAATGATGAATTAGAACCGATCACCCATACATGGCCATTATCAATGATAGCACGGCACTCAGACGGAGAAATTTGTGTCAGTGATGAGCGATCAGCACTGAACCAACGCTTCCGGCGAGTATAGGGCGAT
>SDVV010022647.1:0-12902 GCA_016164225.1 Gammarus roeselii | reverse complement strand
GCCGTATCGAGCTGGTCAGTTAGTTGCTCTCGACCACATGCCGTATCGAGCTGGTCAGTTAGTTGCTCTCGACCACATGCCGTATCGAGCTGGTCAGAAAGTTGCTCTCGACCACATGCCGTATCGAGCTGGTCAGTTAGTTGCTCTCGACCACATGCCGTATCGAGCTGGTCAGTTAGTCGCTCTCGACCACATGCCGTATCGAGCTGGTCAGAAAGTTGCTCTCGACCACATGCCGTATCGAGCTGGCCAGTTAGTTGCTCTCGACCACATGCCGTATCGAGCTGGTCAGTTAGTTGCTCTCGACCACATGCCGTATCGAGCTAGTCAGATAGTTGCTCTCGACCACATGCTGTATCGAGCTGGTCAGTTAGTTGCTCTCGACCACATGCCGTATCGAGCTGGTCAGTTAGTTGCTCTCGACCACATGCCGTATCGAGCTGGTCAGATAGTTGCTCTCGACCACATGCCGCATCGAGCTGGTCAGATAGTTGCTCTCAACCACATGCCGTACCGAGCCAGTCAGATAGTTGCTCTCGACCACATGCTGTATCGAGCTGGTCAGTTAGTTGCTCTCGACCACATGCCGCATCGAGCTGGTCAGATAGTTGCTCAAGACCACATGCCGTATCGAACTGGTCAGATAGTTGCTCTCGACCACATGCCACATCGAGCTGGTCAGATAGTTGCTCTCGACCACATGCCGCATCGAGCTGGTCAGATAGTTGCTCACGACCACATGCCGTATCGAACTGGTCAGATAGTTGCTCTCGACCACATGCCACATCGAGCTGGTCAGATAGTTGCTCTCGACCACATGCCGTATCGAGCTGGTCAGATAATTGCTCTCGACTACATGCCGTAGCGAGCTGGTCATCCAGCTGCTCTCGACCACTGGCCGTAACGAGCTGGTCATACAGCTGTTTCACCCCTGCCCGTATCGAGCTGGTCACACAGCTGCGCTCAACCATTGGTACTCAGCCTCTTCATCGACTACTGACGACCCGACGGCCCTGAGCGAGGGTAATAATTAAGGTCGACCAACTGACGCACCGAGTGACGTTTACATTAAAAATGACTGGGTGTGGGGCACGGTAAAAGAAGGGATGAATAAGATCGTGCGTCCGTGGCCGCATTAAAAATGACTGAGAGTGGGGCACGGTAAAATAAGGGATGCATGAGATCGTTCGTCCGTGGCCGTATTAAAATTGACTGGATTTGGGGCACGGTAAAAGAATGGATGCATGAGATCGTTCGTCCGTGGCCGTATTAAAAATGACTGGATGTGGGGCACGGTGAAAGAAGGGAAGTATGAGATCGTGCGTCCGTGGCCACAGTAAAAATGACTGGATGTGGGGCACGGTAAAAGAGGGGATGCATGAGATCGTGCGTCCGTGGCTGTGTCGCATTCAAGGGTGGGGGGAGGGGGGGTCTGTCTGTCTGGGTTTAATTTTTTACCGGCGCAAGAAGGGGAAAAAAAAGTTAGAAAATATTCTATCACTTCGACTGTAGATCTATCAGTAATTCGCCGAAGGGAAAAAGGAATTATTAATTTTTTCGCGTCGGTACCCTTTTGCATTGCGCCCACGGGAGTGAGGTTGGATGAAATTGAACCGCAGCTCATTATACCGCAACGCATTAATGTGAGTAATCCATTTACTCCTGTGTTTTCATGAATGATAAGGAATCCTATTTGGATAGCTCTGCGCAATGGAATTGGGTAACTAAGTACGTACTCCACAAGCGTACTTGTATCATCACAAACTCTCAAAGAAAAATAGTCAAGAACAACGCATCAAAGTTTGCCATATTAAATCATCAATCACCTACTGAATATGAAGCGAAACACGTGTAGTGAATTGCTTAGTGGTTATATTGAAACATGTCTTAAAAACCAAAGATTCTCCGCATCTCGTTAAAAGGCCTTCTTTAGAGCATTCACTTTTATTTGCAAGAAAAACTTCAGATATGTTTAGTGGTATGTTATCAAGCTTATATATCATCGTCCCCGTAGCATTTAAATTTTTATTAATTTACGGCAGCGGCTTTTTCTCTCATAAACTTCTCATTAACCTCAGTTGAATCACATTCAGTGTTTTTTCATGCTATCTAAACGCACATGAATTGAGAGTGACGGCGTCAAGCAATTTAGGATATTGGACACTGCAGCCTCTTGCGGTTCATCGATTATCGTCGCTCCAATATTCTACACTGTCATTAGACATCGACCAAACTGAAGTCATCACAAGTTTATTAGCCTATCAAAGTCCATAAAGGACTCCACACACGACAACAGTCAGTTCAGTTCATACGAACAGGCAGGCCAATTTTTAAAACAGACTTTAAATATAACAAACTCAGCAATCACAAAGCTATTGTTCACACCAGGCAATACAGCAGACCGTAGATATAACATACTCAGCAATCACAAAGCTAATGTTCACACCAGGCAATACAGCAGACCGTGAATATAACATACTCAGCAATCACAAAGCTATTGTTCACACCAGGCAATACAGCAGACCGTAAATATAACATACTCAGTAAATACAAAGCAATTGTTCACACCAGGCAATACAGCAGACCGTAGATATAAAATACTCAGCAATTACAAAGCTATTATTCACACCAGGCAATACAGCTGACCGTAGATATAACATACTCAGCAATTACAAAGCTATTGTTCGGTTCCATAGCTATAACATTGAGTTGGTTGTTGCGAGAGAAGTTGGTCTATGGTTTCGTAGCTATAACATTGAGTTGGTTGTTGCGAGAGAAGTTGGTCTATGGTTCCGTAGCTATAACATTGAGTTGGTTGTTGCGAGAGAAGTTGGTCTATGGTTCCGTAACTATAACATTGAGTTGGTTGTGGCGAGAGAAGTTGGTCTATGGTTCCGTAGCTATAACATTGAGTTGGTTGTTGCGAGAGAAGTTGGTCTATGGTTCCGTAGCTATAACATTGAGTTGGTTGTTGCGAGAGAAGTTGGTCTACGGTTCCGTAGCTATAACATTGAGTTGGTTGTTGCGAGAGAAGTTGGTCTATGGTTCCGTAGCTATAACATTGAGTTATTTGTTGCGAGA
This sequence comes from Gammarus roeselii, assembly GCA_016164225.1. Classification (NCBI taxonomy): domain Eukaryota; kingdom Metazoa; phylum Arthropoda; class Malacostraca; order Amphipoda; family Gammaridae; genus Gammarus; species Gammarus roeselii. Next base: position 9,821 of record SDVV010022647.1, on the reverse strand, counting down.
GAAGTTGGTCTATGGTTCCGTAGCTATAACATTGAGTTGGTTGTTGCGAGAGAAGTTGGTCTATGGTTCCGTAGCTATAACATTGAGTTGGTTGTTGCGAGAGAAGTTAGTCTATGGTTCCGTAGCTATAACATTGAAGTGGTTGTTGCAGTTAGAGCACTTTCTTTATTGTTTTTTCCTATTGTGTAAGGAGCGTCGAACTTTGACTGTAAATTGGAGCAACTCTCGCAGCCGGCGACATAGAAAGGCAGGGGCTAAACACGAGAGGTTTAATGCGTATTGTTAACGTTTCAAAGGACCGCTGTGAACGGCCAACGACTTCATGCGCGGTCAGTGGAAAACTTTAAAGTTCAACACTTCTGGGTAAATGAACTTTAGACCATGCAACACTGAGCAGGCATATGTCACTGATATCAGCACATCATACATCGATTTTAAAAATACAACTGCAAGTTTGAAAATCCATTGACTACTTTAGAAGATAATGGTGAAATATATGTAATATTTTGATCAATTATGTATTAGTCATAACTTCCTTAATTATGATTCATGCATGTCTATTCTAGAATTAATTATTGACACTTTCCACAATTATTTTTAATTTCATTCATCAACCTCACAAAGTGTTCCAAATATCGTATAGAACTGTGAATCCTGAAAAGGAATTGCTTTTTTTATATCATGGTAGGTGAACTGTTGTTAATACGACCATGAGATTGTGATGTAGTTTCTATAACCAAAGAGTTACAATAGATATGAATGCATATTAGGATTATAGTATCTATAAGGAAGCAGTTACAGTAGCTACAGTTTCTATAATGAAGCAGTTACAGTAGTTACAGTTTCTATAAGGAAGCAGTTACAGTAGTTACAGTTTCTATAAGGAAGCAGTTTCAGTGTATATAAACGCATATTAGGATTGATCTCAATGAGAGTTTCATGAAACGCCAATGAGAGTTTCATTGAATGCCAACGAGAGTTTCATCAGATGCCAAGGAGAGTTTCATTGGATGCCAAGGAGAGTTTCATCAGATGCCAAGGAGAGTTTTATTCAATGACAAGGAAAGTTTGATCAAATGTAAATGAGAGTTTCTTCAAATGCCAAGGAGAGTTTCATCAGATGCCAATGATAGTTTCATCAGAAGCTAATGAGAGTTTGATCAGATGCCAATGAGAGTTTCATCAGATGCCAACGAGAATTTCATCAGATGTCAATGAGAGTTTCATCAGATGCCAATGAGAGTGTCATCAGATGCCAATGAGTTTCATCAGATGCCAATGAGAGTTTCGCCGGATGCCAACGAGAGTTTCATCAGATGCCAATGAGAGTTTCATCAGATGCCAATGAGAGTTTCATCAGATGCCAACGAGAGTTTGATCAGATGCCAATGAGAGTTTGGTCAGATGCCAATGAGAGTTTCATCAGATGGCAATGAGAGTTTCGTCAGATGCCAATGAGAGTTTTATCAGATGCCAATAAGAGTCTCACCAGATGCCAATGGGAGTTTCATCAGATGCCAATGAGAGTTTCATCAGATGTCAGTGAGAGTTTCATCAGATGCCGAGGAGAGTTTCATCAGATACCGATGAGATTTTTATCAAATAGTGCTGAGAGCTTCATCAAATACCGTATAATTGAATCAAAACGAAATTGGCAACATCACGCGATTGGACCAGTGACCGCGTTTGTCTAATCAATGGTTATCATTACAAAACAATATTTAATAGTCAGTCATAACATTTATACAAAGCAGTAGGTAATTTTCAGTCAACAATTGAATCAGTTACATTACACACGAATTTAAATTTCAGAGGCCTGAAGATTGTAAAGTGTATTGCCGAAGTACATACACAGAAATTACATTTGCGGTAAATATGTAATTATTCAAGGATTGTCATACGTACATTGTTGGTCTTTTAATCAATTTCATTTATCAGACTTCTATAATTCCCAAATTTGGCTAAATCAGTTCTTTTAATCCATACATTCACCGCACAAGGAACCGTTTACCGGCCAAAGGCTTCAAGGGCATCCTAATCGATGGCTCGGGATTGTTTGACGGCTTGTCCAAATATTTGGGTTGTAATCTATGTTACTAATTTTATACACGTTTTTGACACTTTATCGTTATACAGGTCAGACAGTTTCAGCAGATACGTATTTTAATGTATCTTTTTGTATGGTCACTGTCCGGTCGAAAATTAATGCAACGAATTACTTTTTCTGAATTCAAAATACCTTTTCGGTAATATATTCATGTTGTGGCCAGCCCTTCTTCAATTCTATAAAGCATGTAGGGCTGGATGAGTGATAGAAGAAGTGGTTTAAGAATTTCACTGGATTTATGAATACTGAGTTTGTAAAATATGTCTACGGATTTCGATAATTTATAAGAATATACTGTAGTTCACATTTTGATCAAAATGTAATTGTTTGTCTTGTTAGATGCCCAAAAATTTTATGTGCTCAACCTCATATATCCTGGAATTACCAATACGGATTAGTGGTAACGTCAGATTCCGTCGGTATCAAAACAGTATATATATATATTATGTATTAATCTACTCAGGAATATTTTATTGGCAAAACATCACTTACTTCCTCCATTCAGTTCGGCGTTGATTTTTTGTTGCTAAAGTTCGAGGATTTGTATTAGGCAGGGAGATGATAAGGTGATAAGGTGCTGTCCCCGGAAAATATGACATTCAGAGAAATGTTAGGAATTTGCCAGATATTTTTAAATATTAGAAAGAATATAGGATCAAGTATCGACCCTTGAGGTACCTCGCGGTTCCTGTGAGAATCCGGAAAAATACCAGTAATCTGGGAATGCTGCACTCGAATTGATTCATACGATAAAATAAGATATAAACAATTCTCCAAAGTACCTGATGATTGACTGAATGAAATGCTTGCGTAAGTCAAACACTTCCAAAACACAAGATGACCTGCATCGTTAAAATTTTAATGATGTTGCTAATAATTCAAAATGGCTTTTCTTGTTCACTTGTTGGATCGAAATTCGTAATGACTACATAAAAATAAATGGTGAGTTTTCAGTTTTTCATTGTGTGGCTTATAAGATGTGTTTTGGTGTCCTGCAAAAGTTACATGAAACATTGAAACCGGTCTATAGTTGTCAACATCAGATGCGTCCCCTGTTTTGTGAATGGGATAACTTTGATGACTTTCATTGAGTTTGGAAATGTGCCGAGGTACAAGGATTAAATGACAGGTAATACAATATCATGAAAAGGTTTCATAATATGAACTGCAAATAAGGACATTTCGATTGATGTATTCTTTAATGAGATACTTGTGCATTGATGTCTCCAAGGGTTCCTGGCCTGCATAATAAAGTTAACATTGTCGCCTATACGATGAGAGTTTGTATTAAGATCATTGATTGGAATTGACTATACGATTTTACTTCGAGCATGTACGAAAATTTGTTGAGATCCTCTTCCGCGTCTACATAATCTCATGCATATTACCATCAACAATCAGATGCTTGATTGGATTATTACTAGAAGCACAGCTTACAATTAGAATGATGATAACTATTTGTCATCCTTCTTGATTGTTATTTTCAATTTTTCCCAATTGTAATGAGCGATATTTGTTTGGATGATTTTTTGAGAAGTTGCTTGATTACGGAATTCTACCTTTATTTATTTCTGATATTTTATTTGCTTGATTGAAACCAGAATAGCAGTACGTTTTATGTGAGGAATGATGTATTGTAACTTATCCAATTTTTTTGGAATGATTTAAAATGAGCGTTCCCTACGAATTGGAAAGTGGATATTGTACAAGTCATTTATATGGTTGATATTCGCTCCAACGTAACACGACAGTTGTTATTGAAAGATGTTAACAACAAATTATGCTCATGCATGAACAATCAACGCCTTCATCAAAGCTTTGGTCTACATCTGCCCCAAAATACATTTATAATTTAGAAGTATAGAAGGAAAATTGAGGTATTTATTTTATTCTTGAAAGTCTCCCCTGCCATATGAACCCAAGAGCTGCATAGTTAATCAGTGTGTAATCATACATACATTAAACAATATGTTGCCAATCTCTTCAGTCAGTCTTGATGTTGTGGGCAAAGCACGTATGGTAATGGGAACTTCGATTACCGAGGACGTCAGAGTCCATTCTGATCCACACACTCTAGCTCATGTATGAGTACCAGCGGTTGCGTGTAAAATCCACACACTCTAGCTCATGTATGAGTACCAGCGGTTGCGTGAAAAATCCACACACTCTAGCTCATGTATGAGTACCAGCGGTTGCGTGAAAAATCCACACACTCTAGCTCATGTATGAGTACCAGCGGTTGCGTGTAAAATCCACACACTCTAGCTCATGTATGAGTACCAGCGGTTGCGTGTAAAAACAGACTAGAGAAAGAATTTACACAAGCAAACCGGTAGAATATAGAGGAGACATAAACTTGAATGGGTGTATTGTTAATGCTGCCAAAAACATGTTTTTTCCGTCATAAATAGTGTTCCAAAAGTTCCTTCAGTTGCAAGGGGCTTACTAATGTTTGTGATGCTTTGTGAAAATATCCAGCAATCCTGACGTGCTTGGTAGGACCACTATAAAGTTAATCACTTTGGTGGGGGGGGACTAATTCTGCCGGGAGACAACAAGCGATTAGAGGGAAATTATTCTTTATTAAACTATTTGTCTTCAGCCTCTCCCGGGCTCACACCGTAATTAGTTAATCAACCACTCTTCCGGCCGCGCGAGCAAGCAGAACCAGTCCGACTTTCAATATTGTTTAATCAATGAAATTACAGTTGACTTTACAGAGTATTGGATACCGATAAGCTATTTCTCATACTGTCTGGACAGGGCGCTGAGGAAAGGTTTCTTGGTTGTGTTGGTGTAGCATGACTGAGGTTTTGTTCTCACCAACTCAAGCTGTCAGGAGCTGTGATACACTGATTCTGTAAAGTCATCGCCTCGTCAAAATATCTTCGCGGTGCTCTAAACACTGTTTTCCGGGCGAAACGGTCCTTAGTTCACTCGCGTTCCTTGAATCCAGCAACATCGACCCATTGTTCCGTGTTATCGGCTTTCCCTTGAGTAACACTCTTAATGACGTCAGTTCTCTCCGCAAGGGGTGGAGATGCCAACGCGTCGTGCAATGAACAGAGCCGGGCAGTAGTAAAATTAAGCCCAAAATCAATTCCCTTCAGTTTGATTCATGTGTCACTGTCAATGTTGATAAGCTTGAAGGATAATACGACACCAAACTGTCCATTCTAGTGTAAAAACAATCGATTAAGGAAAAAATGCGAGTGCTTCAATGACTGGACCGAAAACGTTCAATATAAAATGTGACCTCCAAAATTTGACTGCACATTTGCTATCCATTTAATGTAGCTCATATGAAATGTCTGAGTACTTTGAAGTAACGTGATGTCGATCATAGGTGTATACAAAAATATTTTGTACCTGCAAAGTGTCAATAACTGGCTGAGAATAAACGACCAAATACTCTACGTTATCCCCTTGTTGAAGAAAACTGTTACCAATTTTTTTAAATACACGAACATATATTTTAATTTTTATCATCTCAAGGTAAAATAAAGTAAATAATTGTTTCCGTATACATCTCCAGAAAAAACGAGACCTAAATGATTTTGTAGCAAATAAATTATTACCATTTCAAATTAGAACCATTCATTAGTTCGAATCACACACATACAATAGAAAACAGTCAAAGGGGTTTGAATATCCCTCAATTAGTGGTGTACCTTTGTTGGGCAGGTGAAGGCCTCAGCCTCTGACCGCGACCCCGCCAGACCTCTAACGGCAGCCTCGAGAACACAATGCAGGGCAAACCTGATCCCTTGACAGCGGGCGGATCCTGGGGATGGTACGAATGTTAATTGAGGAGTACAGATAGGGCAAGTATATTGTAGGCGTGTAGTGCTGCATATTTCACCTCTGTAATCCACATAGTCAACACTGCTGATGATCAGAAGCAATACTTATTCGATTATCATGCTAATCATCATTTTAAATCCATGAGTATCCTAAAACATTAAGATCAATATAACTTCCACATTGCTCAATACGCGTTCAATTTTTTCAAAAAACGTAATCAAGATCTATTCAATTCAATTAGGAAATTCTTGTAGGACACGATCATTACGCAAAAAAGGCTAATACTCCAGTGATACTCTGTAACAGTAGATCAAAATCCAATATTTAGTATCCTGTATCAACTTCAACTCTGCTAGAATATAACATTTGCCAACTTTTCTGAACCGAAAAACGTCTCTCATTCTGTCTTTAGGTCAAGACTTGAAGTGCTTTGCTTACCACCTAACTAGCCCAATAATAATTTATTATCGCTGTCGAGGATTCTCACCGTCTTTCAATCGCGTCTGAAATAGTAACCTTGTCATTAGTGAATGATTTACCAGCTCAACATCCTTGAGGCATATTTGAACGTTCATTTTTCAATGTTAATAGTTCTCTCTTGTAAACAGTGTCAGGTATTGAACTGTCCCTGTGTTTGTTTCCAGTTGGTATCAAGGCTTAGTAAATGTGAATATATTTAATTTCGATCTTCTAAAGTAAAATCGACAGATTGGTATATTAGGTTTAGGTTGTCATAGATGAATAGCTGAAATAGGACCTCCAAGTTTGTACCTAGAAATATCATAACTGTAAAATTAAATTATTATATGTCGTTGTACAATCTTGTTGTTGTAATAAATTGTTTCAACTGTAAACTGCTCCAACTGTTTATTTTCTCTCTGCAGTATTTACTTCAGAGATAAATACAAAACAAAACAAAAATTGAACTAATCATTATAAAGATACGAAATCGTGACAGGTATATAACTTGTTGGGCGCGTTAAATGGTCATATCCTGAAGCAGGTCATTACTGAACAGGAGTCCTGATTCGTGACATCAAGAATTGCTTCTGAAAGTCGATGTTCTCTGATATATAAAATCGTGTTGGTAAATAGTAGTGCTTAGTCCCTATGATTTTAGGATTCAAAATTTTCTTAGTATAATAACAGATTGAAAAATTACAGAACTATCCCAAAACACAAATGATATGTACAAAATCTTCGTCAGCGTGAACTGTTCTGAAGACAAAATTTTCTACTTAAATATACTTTATTTAAACCTATAAGTGGGGTACTACATAAATTCATTTTACATCACAATAATCAATGTATACAAACGAAAACGTTGCATTGAACTATTGATTTAGAGAAAAAGATGAAAAATTAGTTAAGTTATTTATTGTCGTCCAATTGATCACTAACTATTAATAAGAAACTAAGAGTCGTTAAGGCTCCACGTGGTATTGTACATTACATTTACGAACATAAGGTTTGGCACCCGAGTGACAAGTTTAGAAACACATTACACAGTTAACATTAACGTGGGGGTGATAATTTAGCGGGTTATACATGAACCTGATAACCGGATATGTGAGGAAATGATAGAGGGAAAACTGATAATTAAGCAGGTTCCTACATGAACCTGATAACAGGAAATGGGAGGAAATGATAGAGGAAAAACTGATAATTAAGCAGGTTCCTACATGAACATGATAACAGGAAATGGGAGGAAATGATAGAGGAAAAACTGATAATTAACCAGGTTCCTACATGAACCTGATAACAGGAAATGGGAGGAAATGATAGAGGAAATACTGATAATTAAACAGAGTCTTACATGAACCTGATAACAGGAAATGGGAGGAAATGATAGAGGAAATACTGATAATTAAGCAGGGTCTTACATGAACCTGATAACAGGAAATGGGAGGAAATGATGGAGGGACAAATATTTAAAAGGAAATGACACTAAGTAATAACAAATATTTGACATGGTAAAGGAAATGACACTGAGCAATAACAAATATTTGACATGGTAAAGGAAATGACACTAAGTAATAACAAATATTTGACATGGTAAAGAAAATGACACTAAGTAATAACAAATATTTGGCATGGTAAAGGAAATGACACTAAGTAATAACAAATATTTGACATGGTAAAGGAAATTACGCTTAGTAATAACAAATTTTTGGTATTGTAAATTGTGTTAAGAAGTCAATTACTATTCAAGAACTTTTGGACATTCATGTTGAAACATGATTTTTTTTTCATTCCTTGTATTCATTTCCCATCAATAGAATGTAGCTATGAAAATTCATTTTGCTTCCATTCCATTAAATAGATGTTTGCTTTGTAAACCAATTCCAATTCCAAGATCAGTGTAAAATAGTATGAGTTTCCCCTACTTGACTGTAGAGTCAAGTCTTTGTTACAAGCGGTGCAGTGAGGATATGCCGCTCAGGTAACTTGCGTTACTCGATCACCCTCGAACAGCAGTACTCCTTCGAAAACGTCTTATCTACATACACTCTACATAAATCATTAGTGGTCGTAAATGATTTTCGAATCTTTGTACATTAGCTGCATAGTGTTCGGATCTTTTTGTTTGGGTTTTGTAGGTTCGCTGTTTTTGTTGTTTCGTTGCTAGTTGTCCGGCGTTCTACAGATGCGAAGTTCCAGAAACCGGCTGATATTTTAATTATATACTTTCTAAAAGTCTTTGAATCCAATTTAAAATCAATAATTGTTACCGTATACATTTAAAATTACATTTAAAAAGTACGAGGACTATAACACCTCCTTTCATCTCCTTAATGAGTCGAGGAAAGTGCATTGTCTGTCCTAATGTGGAGCAACATCAGTGGATAGGACCTCAATGCCAGCAAATTATTTGGCCAATTTACTCCGCCTTGTAATGTGATCGTTCATTTTATTGTTGATCATAAATAAAAACTGACTTCGTATTCATGACATTACTCATTTTTTAGGCTAGCGATAGCGTCAAGAACAATAGCGGTAGCGGCAAGAACGCTAGCGATAGCGCCAAGAACAATAGCGATAGCGGCAAGAACGCTAGCGATAGCGGCAAGAACGCTAGCGATAGCGCAAAGAAAAGCTAGCGATAGCTGCATGAACGCTAGCGATAGCGGCAAGAGCGCTAGCGATAGCGCCAAGAAAAGCTAGCGATAGCGTCAGGAACACTAGCGATAGCGGCAAGAACGCTAGCGATAGCGGCAAGAACGCTAGCGATAGCGCAAAGAAAAGCTAGCGATAGCTGCATGAACGCTAGCGATAGCGGCAAGAGCGCTAGCGATAGCGGCAAGAACGCTAGCGATAGCGGCAAGAACGCTAGCGATAGCGGCAAGAACGCTAGCGATAGCGCCAAGAACAACTAGCGATAGCGGCAAGAACGCTAGCGATAGCGGCAAAAACTCTAGCGATAGCGGCAAGAACGCTAGCGATAGCGGCAAGAACGCTAGCGATAGCGGCAAGAACGCTAGCGATAGCGGCAAGAACGCTAGCGATAGCGGCAAGAACGCTAGCGATAGCGCCAAGAACGCTAGCGATAGCGCCAAGAAAAACTAGCGATAGCGGCAAGAACGCTAGCGATAGCGGCAAGAACGCTGGCGATAGCGGCAAGAACGCTAGCGATAGCGGCAAGAACGCTAGCGATAGCGGCAAGAACGCTAGCGATAGCGGCAAGAACGCTAGCGATAGCGGCAAGAACGCTAGCGATAGCGACAAGAACGCTAGCGATAGCGGCAAGAACGCTAGCGATAGCGCCAAGAAAAACTAGCGATAGCGGCAAGAACGCTAGCGATAGCGGCAAGAACGCTAGCGATAGCGGCAAGATCGCTAGCGATAGCGCCAAGAAAAGCTAGTGATAGCGTCAAGAACGCTAGCGATAGCGGCAAGAACGCTAGCGATA
>SDVV010022646.1:0-12903 GCA_016164225.1 Gammarus roeselii | reverse complement strand
ATGATAACGGGTGCGGCTCAAGACTTTTCACAGTCAATCAGCTCAAATTGTCCGCGAGTGGTTATGAACGAAGATATAGTCTAATGCAAACGTCAGCGACTCAAGACTCTTTCCATAACTAATCAGCGCATATTGTCTGCGAGTGGTCGAGAACTGACATAATGTCTCATCCAAACATCAGCGGCTGAGGACTTTCCACAGCCAATCAGGGCATATTGTCTGCGAGTGGTCCGGAACTGAGATAATGTCTCATCGAAACGTCATAATATTAGTCCAATAAATTGTTTGAGAACCTTTGAAGCTGCCTTTTGGAGAGGAAGAGAGTCTTGATATGCTTCACGGAGATTATATTAGTATACTGCCATCGCAACTTCCTTATTCATCTTTCATATCCTTATCATCAACCCAATCCCCCATCTTTCGAGTATAATACTGCGGTTATTTTGTGAAACTGTTTAAATTATGCTAAATAATATTTAGACTAAGTAGACTTGCAAAACTATACAGCTTGTAATCGTGTTTCCAGTTATCTAAAATCCCCCCTTCTCAAACCGTAGTCATCCATTGGCAGCTGAATCATAACCGAACATCCGCAAGGCAACAATACACGTGTAAGATACAATTGACGAGGAACTTTAAAGTTCAAATCACTCGTAGCTTGGTTCTTTTCAGCAGGCCAAAGCATTGCTGCTCTGTTGTCTCAATAATGTTTGAAAATGATAATAAAATGAGATGAGCAGAGAATGATACGTTTATCAGCATTGATTTACACTCTGGCGTCCCTCTTCACGCCCCGTCCTTATATCCCGACCAGGTCCCCAGCCTCTAATATGTCGCTTACATCATTTTGTTATGCAACTCAAAAGCACTGAGGTCCTTGAATCAAAGTTGAGAGGTGCTACAGCTGGCGGGTCACCGCCTAAACCGTAGGGTTTTACTGTGTTCGATGAACCAGAACTTCTCCAATTAGAGCCCTATCCTGAGCCTATTGTGCATTGTAGTGTAATTAATGCAGGATAACTTTATATACCACCTAAATGATATAAGTTGGAAGAAATGGGCGTTCTAGCAAGGCTCTATTGTGGACTTATTGATGACACAGTCGGGGTGACATGAGAGGTGCATCACGACATCGAATCGGTCATCCCAACTCATAATAGAATATCGGGCGTTGAGATGGTGCACAAAAGCACTGTCTAGGAACAGGTTAACGATACCTTCGATCACAAATTAGCACTATGATACGAGGCACAATTAACAAAGATCATACCAGTGTGGGATTACCAAAGAAAAATACACATCCATGTTCAAAAATCAAATCCAAATTAGTTATACCTCCGAAAATAAAGTGACTGACAACATTGTGGGTGGTGTAGCCTTATCTCTAATCCCGAATCAAGCAGAACTTTATTAGGGATTAATATAAATTAAACTATTTGATGACCTGAAAATGGAAACTATTTTTTTTTTAAATAAATGGGTCCGAAGGCTGCGGGAAGATGTCTCCTAACTACATGTTAGTCACAAGGCGATTCACAAAAAACTGTCGTGTGTATTTGGCTTTAATATTGCTCGTCAAATTCTGTAACCACAGCACCAAAATTTATGGGACCCAATTGTCATAAATCTCAACGCGATAAATAAAGTTTCCCTCGGAGAAATGTTGCTTTGAGGTATTGCACATGCGACAGTTCTTTTTATTGTTGGCAGATTGCCTAATTTAGTTTCATAGGATTTACGCAACACGACCTTTCTTATATTGAAGGGTCGGATATGCAAACGACCTCTACTCTTTCACAGATATTACTGATCCGTTCTGTCACTAGGCAATAATGCGTCGCCTTTATGAAAGCGAAATGGACTACCCGAGAGACTAATTAATTTATGATTTGCCATCAGCTGATCGAGTTCAGACTTCATGATCACTAGTTAAGCCCGGGACAAATGATTCTCATTACTATAAAAAGGTGATGCATAATCGCCCATAAACGTACCGATTCAGTAATAGTTAAGAATAATTAAAGGTAATTGCTAGTACCGACCATTGAATGTTATAAATGATGTGTTGTATGGATACATTGCGACCAATCGAAAGTGAACTAAGATATAAAATAAAGTAATTGTCCTTCAGAGCTAATCGAAGTCATAATTGCTGAGCGTGTGCAGTACTAGGATAGTCCCTCCATTTTTGTCGTATAGGAGCAAATCCAACCGATAATTTAGGTTTGTGCAGTACCACAATACTCTCTCTAATGTTGTCACATAGGCGCACATTCGAGCCCCAATTTGTGTGTGCAGTACTGCAATAGTCGCTCCATCCAATACAGTCACGGAGTCGCACATTCAAGCCACAATTTGTGTGTTTAGTACTACAATAGTCGCTCCCTCCAATACAGTCACGGAGTCGCACATTCAAGCCACAATTTGTGTGTGCAGTACTACAATAGTCGCTCCCTCCAATACAGTCACGGAGGCGCACATTCAAGCCACAATTTGTGAGTGCATACTACAATAGTCGCTCCCTCCAATACAGTCACGGAGGCGCACATTCACGCAACAATTTGAGTGTGCAGTACTACAATAGTCGCTCCCTCCAATACAGTCACGGAGGCGCACATTCAAGCCACAATTTTTGTGTGCAGTTCTGCAATAGTTGCTCCAATACTGTAACATAGGCGCAAAGTCAAGCCATTATAGTGTCTGCAGTAGTACAATAGTTGCTCCAATGTTGGCTGTACTATTTCCCTGGTAGCTCGCCGGTCGCTCGTGTCCCCATTTATCATTTCTATCGACACGCTAAGTGGTGCGAGTTTCAATCAATCAATTGCTAACCTCAATCAATAACATATCTAAGGATTGTTCGAAATTGACCACGTTTTAAAATAGTGACTACTTCACTTTCCACAGGCAGCTGGTGCACGCACGCTCTGTACCGAGTCATTATTTATTGAAGCACAAATAAAATACAAATATTTTTCCACATAGGCAGTTGATGAACTCATGGTCATTTATATGTGTATGTGGCGTATTCTGCTTCAAATGCAGTTATGGTTCTGTGGCTCTTGAGTTGGAGTCAGATAAACATTTAGCTTTCTCGACGAGTCAATTCCACGAAACCTGAGCAGCACTTTTATTTGCAGGTCTGTCGGTATCCTGCGATAATAATTATTACTGTCCGTTCGGTATGACGCGATCCGGCGGTTATGAGCTCATGAAAGAGGACGGATGTTTCAACTAGAACCGTATGGTTATGATAAGACAGCAATTAAACGAGGGTTCTGTTGAATGCCATCTGAACATTAAGGTTTCAAAACACATTGGTAAATAATGTTGTAAATCAACTATACATTTCTGGAAACAGGAGAAACAGCGATTTTAATATAAATTTTAGATGTGCTATCACTTTGAAATATAGAAATCAGACAAAAGCATTTATCGCTCGTGACCCAACAGCGGGTTTAAGAAATTTTTCAGCTAAGACGAGGCAATCAACAGATTTGTTGTTGTAAAATCGTATTAAGGACGATATAAGTTCTACAGATCTCATTTCATTCAGTTTGTTCCATCAAGGCAATGAAATGTCGAAGGTTCGGGTTTCGATTCCAACTATCCTGCGATTTGACTGAATGCACATAAAAATATGAAGGAATTAGGTCATTCCTTTCATAATATAGAAGGAACTTCTATAAATGTGTACACACATACACATATACACACAATTTCATTAGAGGAATGTTGCCGTCAAAATTCGAAACGAATGTAATTATTGCAGTAGTGGTATATTCTGTCTGCTCGCTTCTGCGCACGGCATCCAACTTCACAAACTGCCGGTCAAAACACCTCTAATCATGTTTTTCAAACACCCCTGCTGCCGGCCAGCACACCTCTAAACATGTTTCACAACCACACCTGCTGCCGGCCAACACACCTCTATACACGTTTCACAACCACACCTGCTGCCGCCCAACACACCTCTAAACATGTTTCACAGTTGCCCCTGAAACGTAATTCTTTGTGTCGGTCAATGCTCTTTGGCCCACTCCGTCGTCAAGCAATATCACACCATATAAGTAACATGACAGCCGCCAACGAAGACTGACGCCAAGAACGAAAAAAATATAAGCACGAATATCATCCGGATCAGCCACTCAAATAATTATTCAATCACCATAAATTCGAAATTATTTTTCAAATTATCCGACCTCAATCATTTATTCTTTAGTCTATAGAGGCTGGCTCAACCGCGCTCGACAATTTTATCCAGGAGCAGCCCACCTGAGCCAATTCTAGGATTATGTATTCCCGTATTTCGAATTCCAAGATTTCGTGTTCCCGGTGCCGTCAATGAACGGAATGAAGATAGCGGAAATGGGGCAAACAAAAATTCCTAACATGCGGAAGGCAGAAGGAGATTCTACTCAGGTTTATCCTTCCAGAAACACAAGGGAACCGAAACGCATTTTCAAACTACACAGAGCAGTTAGCTTGATATATGTGTAAACAATTTGTGGTATTTCTTGTCAGTTTGCAAATTCTGTTTGTGCAGTGCGTGGTATACTTCATTAATGAACGATGTGTGTACGTGATCAGTGAACAATGCGTGGGTTCTGAACAAAGAACACGTCATGCGTGAACGATGTGTGTGCTTGTTCTGTCCAAAGAACAAGTCACGTTTGAATGATGTTTTTTCTGACTAAGAACGCCGTGTATGAACAATTTATGAAAATTCTGACCATCGTTCACGTTTTCCTTGGATGCTGGAAGATTATCCGGAACATTGACATGATAAGCGATTACTGATATTGTGTGGATTCCAACCTGAGTAGACAGAAAACAAGTGTGTATAAATGTCAATACTACTCTCAGTGACTGTTGATTGAACTATTCACCATTTTGAATGATTTGTATCAGAACAGACTATGATGAAAATTTAATTTTGTAATGTGAATAGCTGATTATGTAGCTACTGGTACCCACTCATATCATTTGAAATAATATAATAACAAAATATGAGTCAGTGAAATGATCCAAAATCCTTAGCAGTTTCCTTAGGGGCGTTCTAATCGACCAATCCTATCCGTCAGAGCCAAGTTGAATCGTTTGCCGGGTAGGAACCCGGCAGGTTCAGGCCGACAAGTATTAGAAGTAATCAGTAGCGTGGTCCCATTAAGATGGTAACGCCCCATTAGGCGATTATTACCTCAGCCGTAGGCCTTGGTAATGGGAAGGCCAATTGAAGCATTTGAAAGCTGGTCTTGATAGGGTAAAATCGCTATCAAGACGGGGTATCTTAGTCTTCAAATGGATGAGAGTTAGAAACGATTGCCTAACTCATCAAACAATTTTTTTTGCATGAACATTCATGTTGTGACATGGATAACACATAGTTTTCATCCACACTACAACTTTGGAGACTCATTTGGGACCCAAAATAATCTTCAGAAGGTTCTAGTGAGTAAAATGCAATTATTCGAACGCTCATCAACAAATACTGGAGAGAAAAATGAATGACCTCGACCTTTATCAACAAATGTCTGAAGACTAGGGATAATTTCAGGTCTCTGGGGAAATTTTGACCACACGTCACCCCAACACTGCAGATTGGCGTTTCGTATAACCGCTTTGTAGGGAAGATATGCGTATAAGAGGCACAGTAACGCATTAGATCATCACAATATTAAAAGCTATTAAGTGGCCAAATGTCAACTCTGATTTAGGGTAAGCCGGGCAGTGGCCGAATGCTTATGGTAGGCCGTAGTCGGCGGACGACGATGGTAGGCCGTAGTCGGCGGACGACGATGGTAGGCCGTAGTTGGCGTACGATTTTAGACCGTAGTCGGCGGTCGATGGTAGACCGTAGTAGGCAGACGATGGTAGACCGTAGCCGGCGGACGATGGTAGGCCGTAGTCGGCGGACGATGGTTGAGCGTCGTCGGTGAACGACGGTAGACCGTAGTTGGTGATCGATGGTCGACCGTAGTCGGCGGACGATGGTAGACTCTAGTTGGCGGACGATGTTCACACAAAGCTCTGCCACAGTCCAGGGTCCAGTTTTACTCCTGCAACTTTTTGAGGGCAAGTTGAAACCTCCGGGGCCGAGTAGCTTCTTCCATTTTCAGTCGCGTTTCAGCTGTTTTTCCTTATATCTATTAGAACAATTAGTGCCGATTTTTAAGCGACTGTTTGGCGACGATATTATATTCATATTGATAACTATACATTTGCTCAAACTGGCTACTCCTGGCTGCGCCTGCAGCACAGAATCCAAGCCGTTCCGGTCCACGACCTCGTTGCCCGCTCCATGCAGCCATAACACATGAGAGCCATCGTTCGGAATCTTTTAGTTTGTTGCAGTCTCCAAACACCAAATATCAACTGGCAAACAACAAAATTAGGATCAGATCCTGTAATCCTAAAACCTGTTTCCCTGCTTTTAGGATGAAATCATTAGAAAAATTGTATAAATGCTCTATCAGGTTTGACGAGAAAAGGAAAATGACTGAGATGCAATTTAAATATTCTGATGGGTATTTAGTTTTTTATGCACAGCGCAGAGCACTGCCCGCCTTATGCTGATGAATTTTCTATTTTTGTTGTTTGTTTAGACTCTTTCGATACAAAATTCTATAAATCCGAGTTTTTCATCGCAACAATCGAGGGATGTTGATAGTGTTGATGAAACGTCCGCGCAGCGTCCATTTGCCGTTTCAAATTCTTCTGCGACTAAACGGTAATTAATATGCCAATATTTTTCAATTGTGGATATACTTAGGACATTTTAAGGTAAAATACAATTGACTTTACTTCGAAGATTTGATTTAAATAGCTACGGGACACTATTTATTGGAAATACAAATGTAGCTATTGAGACGACGCACGTCGGAATATAAGTCCCTTTCATTCAGTACACGTAGCTTTCATTCAGTACACGGCAGCTTTCATTCAGCACACGGCAGCTTTCATTCAGCTCTCGGCAGCTTCCATTCAGTACACGCCAACTTTGTTCAGTACACGCCAGCTTTCATTCAGTACACGCCAGCTTTCATTCAGTACACGCCAGCTTTTATTCGGTACACGTCAGCTTTCATTCAGTACACGCCTGCTTCCATTCAGTACACGCCAGCTACACATGACATAATAGAGCTTCAGAAGATAAAAGACAATGCATAAACTGAGATTTTTTTTTCCTACAAGAAATAGGTGATGTAGAAGATACGTTCCAGATACGTTTGATTGCTTCAATTAGTAGACAAACAGTATCGATGAATATCTTCATCGACGTTTTGTCTTGGGGAAAGCCACATCGAGGGTGCAAGAAAATATAGAGATTTAATTTATATCTGTTGAGTTCATACAATTGAAATTAATGAAACTATATTAGACAATTGTAAGAAAGTGGCTTATATCTAAATCTTGGTGAATAGTTTTGTTCGTGGTAGAATGTTGATCTTACTTCGATATACTTGAATATTATATTATCGCGCCCAAATATTACCATACAGAGTTTTTGGGTGGAATAGAGAATTTTTTGTACGTTTGTTATGGCAGTGGCTCTCTCAGTCTCTCAGATCCACCCGTACCGTCCTATTCTTAAGTACCTAATGTATCAGGCTGTTAATCTGAACGAAGAATTCACTCCATTGTTATACAAGGAATTCAATGTCCTATCGCAACACCTCGTGTCATCAGGAAATAGTGCATACTTATTCAGTGTTATGAACTCTCTTTGATAGCTCATTTGTCGTCACATGTTTCGGAAAGAGTCCGGCACGATATGTCCCCACCGTTCATACCTCGACTCGATTATTCATTTACAAGTGGTAATGTACTTCTTGAGGTTAAATACTGTTTGCTGAGACGATAGTCTTGGCTGGTCATTGTACATAATTTTCACTTCATTGTGTACAAATTTACTGTCCAGACTAGCAACATGCCGTTTTCTGTATAAATGAACCTAGAATTTCGACAGGCCCGAACGTACTCATTTACTCCATAGATCTACCAAGTGTTATTTGGAACCAAATGCATTGCTCGATACAATAATAATTGTACCTTTAATTTAATTTATGTCTAGTATTAAAAAATACTTTGTATCAGTACCAGAATACCACGAGGCCCCTCGTGAATAAAGGTTTTGTCTTTCTTCCGTTCTTTCTTGGATTCACGTGTTCTGAGATGGTTCGGGCACGAGGAGAGGATGGATGAAGGGATATTGGTGAAAAGGTTGATAAATGCGGAGGCGAGTGGTCGCAGGCCTAGAGGTAGAACGAAGTATGGGTGGATGGATGGTGTGAAGCAGCCGTTAGGAAGGCGAGACATGAATGTGGAAGTAGCGAGAGAGTTTGCAATGAACAGGTGTGAGTGGAGAATGGTTGTGAATGGTTGATTTCGACGCTGCTCAGATGTGCTTCCCCGCCTTGGCATCCCGTTGTCGGGATGGGTGTGGACGGGGATGGGGGGGGGGCATTATGACTCGGCAGGGGTACGCCAGTGAAAATTGTCGGGCCCTGCTGCTGACAACGGATCCTCGGACTGCATTCGTGACCCAGAGTGTGTGTTGCGGGGTTACCGGCCGGACCCTTTAGCACAAAAGGGCTAAGTTGTGTTAATGTGAGCGTATGAAGGTGTGAGGTGCGCCCCGTCGGCCTCTGGGGGATGCGGCCTAGTGTCTGTATCTGTATCCTCCTTTCTTTAGAGACAAACACACAGACATTTTATGAATCATTAATTTTATTTCGATCAATCGTAATTTTGTCTCAAACTCTTATTTACATAACGTCTCTTTGTATTGATGTTATGTTTACTATGTCGCAAAATGAGGTTGCCCACTATCCCCCTATTTATTTTTATAACAGTTGCAGAAAGGGATGGAATTTCAATTTGTATTATTTTATATTACGTAATTCCCGATCAGCTACACATCCTGAAATCGAGCAGTCATTTCCTGGATTTCTGATAATGTTAGCAGTAATGCTGATTGAAAGCTAGATCTATGTAAACAGTTTTTGGATAGTTTCTTCGACGAAGAAACTTACAAATCCTAGATAACTGTTTTGTTAGCACCGGGATTATTAGAATCGCAACTGTTCTGTAACCGCCAGGTTGATTAGAACCGCAACTGTTCTGTTACCAATAGGTTAATTAAAATCGCAACTGTTTTGTTACCGCCAGGTCAATTGGAACCGCAACTGTTCTGTTACCGCCACGTAAATTAGAACCGCAACTGTTCTGTTACCACCAGGTTAATTGGAACCCCAACTGTTCCGTCACCATTAAGTTAATTAGAACCGCAACTGTTCTGTTACCACCACGTTAATTAGAACCGCAACTATTCTGTTACCGCCAGGTTAATTAGAACCACAACTGTTCTGTCACTGTCAGGTTAATTAGAACCGCAACTGCACGATCATTCTAGCGCAGCATCTTGCATTGTGCTGCACGATCATCCTATTGCAGCCTCTTGCATTGTGCTGCACGATTTTCCTATCGCAGCCTCTTGCATTTTGCTGAACGATCATCTTATCGCAGCCTCTTACATTGTGCTGCACGATCATCCTATCGCAGCCTCTTGCATTGTGCTGCACGATCATCCTATCGCAGCCTCTTGCATTGTGTTGCTCGATCATCCTATCGCAACATCGTGCATTGTGCTGCACGATCATCCTATCGCAGCCTCTTGCATTGTGTTGCACGATCATCCTATTGCAGCCTCTTGCATCGTAATGCACGATCATCCTATCACAGCCTCTTGCATTGTATTGCACGATCTTCCTAACGCAGCCTCCTGCATTTTGTTGCACGACCATCTTATCGCAGCTTCTTGCATTGTGCTGCACGATCATCCTATTGCAGCCTCCTGCATCGTGCTGCATGATCATCCTATCGCAGCCTCTTGCATTGTAATGCACGATCATCATATTGCAGCCTCTTGCATTGTGCTGCACGATCATCCTATCGCAGCCTTTTGCATTGTGCTGCACGATCATCCTATCACAGCCTCTTGCTCGATGACGGCTTGAACAGATTGACGAGCGCCTCAGACTCAAGTGACACTTGAATTGATGGAGATGGGAATGTGCAGAGAGAGCTGACAGAGTTGATGACGCGTTGATGAGCCTACTGAGACGTCATTAGGGCTGTGAAGGTTATTTGTTTTAACACATATGTGTCGTGTGTTTGTTTGTGTGTGTGAAGGAAGTTTACGACTACTAGAAACATTACAGGCAGCATAAGAGACATCTGCCAGAGGAGATGTCACTAGTCTTAGTATCAAAAATGATGACACATTATGAGCATTATGTATATCTTTGTCGCCCAACTTAACTAAAGTACTATGTCCTCAGTTATGGGGAATTAATAACAGAAAAACTTGCACGCTCATCATCGTTCACCTTTCGCGGTCATGTTCAATGGTGCAGTTTCGAAAAAATCCTCAACATACGGCCTCCTATCTCTGCGCCCATGAGACCATCATTTATATCCCTGTTAAATTAAACTTCTCATTCCTTTCGTGGGGAAAAATATTAACAGATTGTTGTCAAACACTTGTTTAAACTTTAGGTGATATTTCCACAGACCAAATTGTTAGCGTATAAACTGCCAAACATTAGAGTCCCTTATTTTATTTCATATTTCGAATTATAATCGGCACATAACCAAACGTGTTACGGTTTTAACACAATATAGAGTATTGTTCTCATTGGGTATTGTCCAGATATAATGATGATCGTAAGTGCTGGCTTGAGATAGTATAACTCGATGGTCAATCTGCTTTGGTGTGGAGCGGCTGTCTTTGAAACATCGTAAGAAAGATGTGGAATGTGATGTGCGCGCTCTGCATTTACATCATACAATGGAACACTTCAAAATAATAGCATTACCACGATTATAACTTTTATTTGAATGCCTTGTTATTATATGTGAATTGATCATGAAGAATGAACTCAATTGATCCTTCCGCCCCTTCATTATTTCCCCGTTACCGTTCACCCATTTTATACCAACTCCTCAATTCCAACTCGTTAACTCATTGTCGTCCATTCCAACTCCTTCGTGAGATGTCTTTCATTCCATTACATTCATTCTTTTCCAGTTTCACATCAATCTTTAAAGCGACGCATTTTTTTAGCAATTTCCTATTGCCAAATGCAATTTCCAGCAGAGGCTCCCATGTTTTCTCCAATGGGTTCCATAAGCTGGAAATCAAAAGCTCAGGAATTGGTTTAAAATACAATTACTCAGCACCAGAGATCCTCTCCAGCAAGGCTTGTCTTGCCAGGATCATGATACGGAGTGAAGCAAAGTTGTTCCAGCCTTGGCCAATCCAGCCATGGTTAATCCCTTGGTAAACCCCTCAATCGTGATACGGAGTGAAAAAAGTTTGTTTCAGCCTTGGCTAATCCAGTCATGGTTGATCCCTTGGTAAATCCCTCAATCATGATATGTAGTGAAACAAGTTTGTTCTAACCTTGACTAATCCAGTCTTTTTAATCCCTTTGTTAATCCCTCAATCATGATACGGAGTGAAACAAGTTTGTTCCAGCCTTGGCCAATCCAGCCATGGTTAATCCCTTGGTAAACCCCTCAATCGTGATACGGAGTGAAACAAGTTTGTTCCAGCCTTGGCTAATCCAGCCATGGTTGATCCCTTGGTAAATCCCTCAATCATGATACGGAGTGAAACAAGTTTGTTCTAACCTTGACTAAGCCAGCCTTTTTAATCCCTTTGTTAATCCCTCAATCATGATACGGAGTGAAACAAGTTTTGTTCCAGCCTTGGCCAATTCAGCCTTGTTTAATCCCTTGGTTAATCCCTCAATCATGATACGGAGTGAAACAAGTTTGTTCCAGACGTGTTCAATCTCTCAATGGTAGGTCCGTGAAAGGCGGGCTGCTCGACGGTTGATCCATCCAAGGTTGGTTCCTCCGAAGTGCGTCTCTCTTAGATTGGTCTCTTCATGGATGGTTCCCCGAGGGCTGTTCCCTCTGAGGTGGATCCATGCATGGTCGGTCCCTCTAAGGATGGGGTCTTCAAATAGGGCCCATAAAGGTGGGTCTCCCCAAGGCTAATTCTTCCAGGGTTGATCCTTCTAGCTTAGGTACCCCAACGATTTCTCGCTGGATGGTTGATTTTTCCGTTGCGTCACACAGGCCAAACTCAATTCCGGTCTACCTTGGTTGGTCCTGCTAGATCGATTCCTGCAAGTCGGTCCCTCAAGGTTGGTCAATGTCTGACTCTATGTTTGTCGATTTCTGTCGGTCCCTTCGAGGTCGGTTCCTTCAAGGTCGGTCCCTTCAAGATCGGTCCGAAGAAAATCGGTCGTTCCAGAAACATGATACTGGGATAGAACAAATGCACGTATAATTGAATTTTCGTCGGTGACCGCAATAGTCTTATAGCTGATGAAAAACCAGAAGAGATCCGGAACAACTGGGTCGAAACCTTCCTTACTATCTCTAGAACTATTGGGGAAGCGGCTACGATTCACAATTGCTGCTACACCTTTTCTTACACTTTGCGATCGAAGGCCAAGAAACATTCATTTATCAGTAAAAAATAGGGTTGTAAATGATGTGTCACCCTTCAGGAACCAATATGACGAGATGTTGTTTGGCACTCAAAACCGTAATGGGATCCGTGCTAGATTGGAAACCGAGAACTTGTGTATTCTATCCAAGTTCGAATTTCTGGTGTTCAGTTCTCTCAGCGTGAACAGGTGACCTCATCGGAGCCACTAACGCCTTGGAGTGAGAATGGTTACCGACGGTGGCACCCTCTAAACAACATCTGGCAGATGGCACCACCATCATGATCATGATTGCTAAACTTGAGTATGTGCAAGGCAGTCACGGGCTTGTCATTAGTAAGCCAGCATCAAACAACAAGTAACTGCCAAGGTTTTA
>SDVV010022645.1:0-12903 GCA_016164225.1 Gammarus roeselii | reverse complement strand
CCCCGTACGCTCGGTGAGTCAAGGTGCATGCATCGCGTCCTACCCCCCCGCCCACCAAAACTAACTCTTTTATCCCTATGTATAATCCTTCACAAAAATGACTCTAGAATGCCGTTTTCGGTGAAATACTATCTACTGTCCAGGAAACAATTCATGACGACAATCATGTATTATCCCAAGTAACTGTGTAATGAATTCTTAGATATTCTAATTTCTTCCTCGTTGATGGTTACGGCCACCTAATATAATATTATCTAACACCCCTGAAGAGTGTCATAAGTAGTTGAACTAGAACCTAACGGGGAGAATGTTTGACGGGTTTCCATCGTGTAATCGCATACTGATAGAGAAAATTAATTATACTCTTTCATAAAAACGAGCGCATGCATGCGATGCATAATAGAAAATCAGTGTATTAGAGTGGCAGCAACGCACTCGAAGCTACATTATATACTCTTCGCACAACGACCAAACAAGTGCATCGAGAAGTTGCGAGCCATCTCTGCCACATTCGTCAATGTTATTTTCAGGTTTGCTTATCCAATAATAATATTTATTAACTTATTTTATACAGCTACATGCTTAACCTACATAGTTGAGTTGTAAATCAAGTGCGGATTCAATACTGGAATGTCTCTTTATTTGAAGGGGTAACTGAAATAGGGAAAAAGTTCACTCGACTGCGAGGGAATTGTAGTGACGGGCCTCGTCCCACACCGCAGGAGGACACAACTCAATGAGCGGCCGACGCTTGGTTCTCCCAGAGAAGCGTAGCGCCAATACTAAAATGAATACAATAAACAAGCAACATATCGTGGAACGACGCAGATGGCATAGTTACCGTTCAAGGGTTGGATGCATGATGGACTAATTTTGAATCGAACCAAATTTTTTCACAGATGGAGGAGAAATAGAGCGCCTCCATGCTGCAGTTTGACGTGACCATCACGGTTCACGTAGACAGCCGCGAAATTGTATGCTTGTAGAGATTTCCTTACTAAAGTGGAAATTAATTTAAAATAAGTAATTGAAACTATTATGATGTGATAATATCTTGAGATAATGTTAAAATATATCAAGGATGACGGCTCATTGTTTCTTATGTGCTGTTTCACAAGACTGGGGAGCTCATTTGCACGAAAAGCCCTAAAGTGGTGCGAGTGAGACGACGTAATTACGTATGGCATAAACAGAAACAAGGCAGCTTCCGCCAAGTTAAAACACTTTACAAATTATATGATTGTGCATGTATTTGGGAGAAAATTGTTCATGGTTGCATATGAACAAATTGGTTTTATCCATCCATCAAAAGCGATGCAGAATCCATCAGAAGGATTTGTTTGACCAGACTCAACGGGCCCTCTGGGAGATGAAACGAGAAGGGTTATCTAAATAATCAATCTAGATATAAATGTTCCCGAATTCAATCACAAAACAGCCGCTCATGGAAATTAAATGTCTCGACATGTGTTAGATACTAACGGGTAACATTCAACCACATTTGCTGGGGCTGATAACTTGCAAATGAATCCAAATCGTAGAACAAACTAAACATGAATGCTCCAACAAGGGCCTCTGCTCCCTGGTGTAGTTTATTGCCACTGCTTTACGCCTTTAGTAGAACTGTACATGCTCATGTATTATTGCATCTTGCCTCAATGCCCAGCAATTTCGATAGTTGTGTTACGAGCATGTCTGGACGACTGCTCGTTCTTCATATTGTCGCCCCAACCACTATTATCAGGCAAATCGTGGCGAGGGATAAACGACGAAGGATATCACCTGATATCCGCATTAAATAAAAGTAAGTAAATAGAACAATGACGTTTATTCATGAGCAAAATCTATTCCATCTGTTCAAAATTAGACGGAATCAATCTAAGTAATATAAAAAAATATAAACCCGAGTGTCAATTAGTAGGTAGATGATAATTTTGAGAAAACAAATAATGTTTATCAGAGAAAATATTCAAAACCAGGCACTACATTCCTGTGTCTGCTCTTCCTATTCATGTTTATTATTTTTACTGCAATTTACTTGTTAAACTCAAACTGGAATTATTATACTACGAGTATGTCTACGGAAAATTATAAGTTTTCGTTATTTATCATGATTTCAAAGTATTAGTGTAAAAAATCTAATACTACTTTATTGCATCTTTACATAGTAATTTCTGTTCCTAAATTATTAGTAAACTTATTGATTTTTTCGGTGTGCGCTCAAATTACAAATACCTAGTGTTTCTCTACAAATGTCAAGGTAAAATGACCACAAATTTCAACCGTAATTCTACATAACAGTAAATTTTTTATGAGAAAAATATTGGTATTTACATCATTTGTCAACCGTCAGTTGTAAAACTATTGAAAATTTCCCGTCCATTGGCTCCAAAATATAATGTGTACCCATTTATAGCCATCAGCTGCCGTGCAAAACAACACATGAAGTGCATTCAATACTACAGTGAGCAAATGGCCACAGTCAGCAATAAAATAGTAGGCGGCTACAGGGGGATGCAATACTCACATGTTAATACATGAAGAAAAAAAAAGTATTATGCGAATATAATATTTCCCCTTGTTGTTTGCTGCAATAGCCTGGACTAGCTCCAGCTTTGACCTCCTCCCTACCCCCAGTCGCCTGCCCACAATACAGAGCGGAGTCCCTGGGTCAGCAACATGGATCAAGTCCGATGCCCTTGGGAATCCAATGCCAGCTTTTGTTGAACAGTTTCAAGGCTTGGAGGAGCAGGAGGATCTCATGCGGTTGAGTAACTGGATCTCGGTTGGAGCCTGGTTGATCGTTTTGAGTATTGAGTGCGAGTGATATATGAAAAAATAAAATAATATAGTGGAAAACATATTAAAAATAATTTCCGAGAGGGTACAAGTGTAGTGGATAATGCCGGGAGGTTCTCAGGAGTGAGTCATTGGGCTATGGTGTGAATTAAATCACGTGTTTAAAAAAGAATAAATTTTGGTCGACAAGAATGGAAAAACGGCTGGCAAAAC
The DNA here is from genome assembly GCA_016164225.1 of Gammarus roeselii. Taxonomy (NCBI): domain Eukaryota; kingdom Metazoa; phylum Arthropoda; class Malacostraca; order Amphipoda; family Gammaridae; genus Gammarus; species Gammarus roeselii. The sequence goes on along the minus strand of SDVV010022645.1, from coordinate 9,891 downwards.
TTGATAAGTGGGTTGATGACTAGTAGGTTGTTAGAAGAGGAGTAAGGGAAAGATTGTTTTGATAGGAGTGTGAGATGACTGCGTGAGATGAGGTGACTATTTGTAAGGGTGTGAACCGAGGGAATGTTTTTAATAAATGAAGAAGAACGGTGAACGTATTGAGCAAACTCTCAAGTGAAGAGGTGAGCAAGTTCTTTCTATATAAGCACACGTGTTGGATAATGTTACCTTTTTCTACGGAAAAGTAGTTTCTAAATAATTGTGGCCCATCAATCATTGTTTGTACACGCGTATGCGCTTAGAAAATGAAGCGCTTCGTTTTCAGAACATATTTTCTGTATTTATTATTAGCAGCAATTGATGAACGTTCCCATGGCACCGCCCCTTGAACTCCAACCATTATCATACGCCATTATCCCATGCCATGCCCTAATGGTTATTGATAGTCAACTACCCGGGCAATTTACCAAACGCGGATTATTCGTTATTAATGAAAAAATCAATGACAATCAAATAAAGAATTGATTTTTTCTTCAACTTATAAAGCCTATTGACCCTAATATTGAACTCAATGATTATCATATTCTCAAGTGCCTTTCCGGGCAAAATTGTACCGCATGAAAATGTCTCACATCTCCTGAGTTTCGCTAAACATAATTTATGGAACATTTATAGGAGTAATTTTTGTCTCCGAAATCAAAGATGTGCGTTTCAAATGCAAAGAAGAGAATGAGAAGCTCTCAGCTATCATTCGTTTAGAAATGGAGAAAAATCCGAAATAATATTGTTCTAATATGGAACGAAAATTGTGAAAACAGTTTTCAAAAGCATTTCTTTCAAATTCTGAAATAAAGATAGCACTTGTCGTGCACCTTATGCATAAGGTCACATTCTTGAAACCGACAACCAGATATCTGAAATTGTTTACAGAGACAAAGCGTCATCAATATTAGTGCGACATAGCTGGGCCCACCACCAGGATTGGTAATTGTTGAATTGCAGACGCTGGTCTGTTCAAAAATACTCCAATTATTCGTACAAACCGGTCAAGATCACAGACTTTTCTACTGACTTATCTTCCAACTTCATATTCCACTGTCCGTCGCCTCCCAAACATTTCTTCATGCCCTATTCTCATACGTCCTTCTCCGATAGCCCAATAATCGAAGCACCTTGATATTATTATTAAATCGAGTTGGCCTCGTCACTTCGCAGACGGTAGTATTGAGCAGACCCGGACATGTATCCCATCTCCCGTCAAATAACCATTGCTTCTTTAATGTTGAATACGCTGTCCTACCCCTCATTTTTATCGCAGTCAGTCGGGATGAGCGACTTCTACCTTCCGTCTTTAAATTGTATATATTCAGTCCCAGGAAATCATCCTGTTGTCTGTTGTTTGATATTGGTTATTTAACAAAAAATGGTTCATGACCACGATATATTTTTTTTACTTTCAATAATTTTGTGGTCTTATGAACGATAAGGAGTAACGGCCAGACAGACGAACAGAGAAGCGAAGGCTCTTTAATGCTAGACTGGAATGGGCATCTATCGGTAACCATACACGGTGTGAGTGCGTGCATGAATTAATGAGACGTTGTACATTGAAGGTATAATGGAGAGTCGATCCAATGTCATACATTGAGCCTCAGCCTCTGATGTAGGGCGGTGACAATTAAAAAAATATGAATAATCAAGTCGCTGTACAGAGAATAGTTTCCTAAATCTTCAACATTGGGATTTAAGTCTTTTCTTCACATCTGCATTGAGTTATGTTTCTCCTCAAGTGATTGTTCAGGTGAAACTCTCCTCGGGCAATTGACGGTATTCGTGATTCAGTTATTATTCGTTGTTCGAAACACATAATATCAGCTGATCGGGATGACGCATTTGGACTTTAGCTTCGTATTCACAATTTGACATTAGTGAGAAAATACAAATTTGTTAGAAACAGACCAGGCGAATATAGATGACGCCACTGGCACGGCAACCGGTTTAGTAATCAGCGTGGGAACTGGGACGGAAGGCGGCGCCAATTCGTGGTTATTATAATACCTTTCTTGCAGCGTATTTTTTGGTCCCGTTTCGGTGTCCTTCTCTGCATCTTTCTTGGTATCCCTCCAGGTTCTCTTCATCTCACCATTCCCATCACTCTTCTCAGAGCTTTTCTAGGTCCATTTACTAGTTCCCTTTCCTGCATACTACTCAGCCATTCCGCGTCTCTCGGTACCTCTGCCTAAATGAGTCCTTCCCCAGTCGTTCGCATTTTCTCGTTCCCTCTCTTCCTACCTCTACCTTTCCAAGTACTTCCTTATACTCTTTTCAAATTAACTCATACAACTAAACACCATTTGCAGTGATCTATTTGTACTACGGGTGACGGTTTTGTGTATGAGTGAACCAGTCCCTCGTCTGCTAGAGAGTAATAATCAGCAGAAAGAAAAGAACATGTCAATCAGTACAATCTGACCTGGCTTCTCTTCCTTCGACATGCAGCAGTTGTGTTATCTTCTACTGCTTCAGTCGATTATGCTCATTATAACTTATTGCTGCTTCTCCTAGTATTTCAGTTCTCTTATGGGATTATACTTCAGTCACATATCACCTATACTGCTCGCGTCGCTAATCTTTCTACTGATTCTGTAATTTCTTCGCCAATTGTTTCAGTCGCTCCTGCTCTTACTGCTTTAGTCTCAACTTCTGCCGCAGCTGTTGCCGCCGCCCGGGCGGTCATTCACTTTAGCGCCCATGTCACCAGTGGCGAATATTACCTTGGTCTACATGGAAGAAGCGCCAATTTTAGCCAGCAATACTAATATACTTAGTGATGAGTGGAGGCCAAGATGCTTTGTCTGTTATAATGAAGCAGTCAATAATTTGAAGCATCTCCACCCCAGTCACTGCAATGAGACTGATGCAGTGATATGTTAGCTTGGACCGAGAGAGATGTTCATACTTTATCCGTCTGTATCAACGGTCCCCACACAATGCATTAGCCCCGACTCCCAGGACTATGACCACATTTACACGAATAGAGTGTAATTATTGATACTTCTGCCGCAGGATTGATGTCTATATTATTATATTACCTCTCCACTGGTGACAGGTGGGAAGGGAATATAAGCTTCCCTCTGGAGCCGCCGGATTGATGTATATATTATTATATTACCTCTTCACCGGGGACAGGTGGGAAGGAAATATAAGCTTCCCTTTGGAGCCGCCGGATTGATGTATATATTTTAATATAACCTCTTCACTGGGTGACATGTGGGAAGGAAATATAAGCTTCCCTCTGGAGCCGACGGATTGCCTGAAGGAGGGGCGTCCTCGAGTACTCACCGTCTTACTGTAGGCCGATTAGGTGACATTCAATGAAGCTAATCTGAATACAAATGGGAGATTTAGCTGCCTCTGGTGAGAGAATGTAGATGAGAATCCGTACATAACTTTGGAAAGATGTTTCAATGATGATACTGATATTGAAGGGAGACTTTTGTGTCGAACAACATAGTTTTGATGCAGATTGTGTAGAAAGTCGTGTATGATCGTTCGGAAAAAGCAAGATGGGCTTGATGAGTTGTACCATGAAATGAGAGCATGTAGATATGAAAGGTTAGGAAAGACGAGATGCAGTGGATATTATCTTAACTCTTATGGGGCAGTGTTATTTCACGCCAGGTTACGGCATGCAACCTCTCGTTTATCTGAAGAAGAATACAAGTTTTCCTATCCATTGTCACAAATACGCGTCTCCATAATTGATTTCCTTACATTATTTGAATTACGTTCGTATATACTGCCGCCATCATTCAAACAGCATTATTTGGAACCGGTTGTACGCACAAATATTAAGCTTGCGCCATTTTGGAAAGCAATATATTATCATTTATCGTTTACGTTTCGCCCATGCATCCCTGATACACCCTTGTCGTTTATCAGTTCCTCTTTGCCCAAAGGTAGGCCAATTTCTTGTGGCTTATAGTAGTTCCTTACAGGAGGATGGGGCTTCTGATGGCTTTTGAGGTAGCGGCCCAGTACCTGCCAGAGCATCGGGTGGGGAAGTGAAGTGCTTAGTAACGAAAGGCATGGGACCTCCGGCAGTGCTGTGATTGAATGAGTTTCTGGGATTTATCCGTCCAGTAAATAAAATATGCAGAGAGAAGACCTTTCACGGCACCTTTGCCTCCGTTGCGTTCCGCGCAACTTTTTTATCAATTACGAGCTGTGCGCTCCAAGCCGAGAGGCATACTGAGACACGGAAGTTAGCGGAGAGGCAGATTTGAGACGACGACACCCGAGGCAGGATAGGCTAACTCTATTTCTCGTTCGTGAAGGCGACAGAGTTTTGTAGAGGTGAGCATATCATTCATAATGTGTGCAAAGTATGTATTTATTATTTTGTGCTATCTATATATGATTCAATACACCCGGCAGACATCGCTATCAGTGTTCTTCACACGTCGTTATCAGTGTTCATTATGCATTGTCAACAGTGTGTTCTGTATGCGTCGTTATCGGTGTTCTTCAAACGTCGTTAGCAGAGTTCGTTATACATCGTCACAAGTGTGTTCTGTGTGAGTCGTTATCGGTGTTCTTTATGCGTCGTTAAGTGTCTATGTACATCGTCACCAGTGTGTTATGTGTACGTCGTTATCGGTGTTCTTTATACGTCGTTAAATGTCTTAGTACATCGTCACCAGTGTGTTCTGTGCGCGTCGTTATCGGCGTTCTTTTTACGTCGTTAGGTGTCTTTGTACATCATCACCTGGGTGTTCTGCGTTCACCGTTATCAGTGTCCCGTGGACTCGTTATTAATGTGTTGTGTATTTCGTGTTTAGGATTTATCTCTATAGCTGTGTTAAGGGTGTACCATTATCAGGGTGTTCTCAGTGTTTAGGGTTTATCGCTATAGTTGTGTTAAGAGTGCACCATTATCAGGGTGTCCCCAATGTTTTGGGTTTATCGCTATAGTTGTCTTAAGGGTGTACCATTATCAGGGTGTCCCCAGTGTTTAGGGTTTACCGCTATAGTTGTGTTAAGAGTGTACCAATATCAGGGTGCCCCCAGTGTTTAGGGTTTATCGCTATAGTTGTGTTAAGGGTGTACCAATATCAGGGTGTCCCCAGTGTTTATTGTTTATCGCTATAGTTGTGTTAAGGGTGTACCAATATCAGGGTGTCCCCAGTGTTTATTGTTTATCGCTATAGTTGTGTTAAGAATGTACCAGTATCAGGGTGTCCCCAGTAACCGGTAGCAATGAGTTTGACGGCGGCTGCTGTCGAGAAGTCCTAATTATGACCTCGTCAGCGGGACCTAGGCTTGCCGTTGGTTAGGTGTCGACAGCTAGAGGTAGCAATATGTTCGTTGTTTGCCGTTATCCGTTCCAACGAATGACAATTGTAACTTCTCGGGACAATTGTAACTTCTTTCATTTAAGGTCTACTAGCTACTTCAATCATTTGGGCCGTCAGCTTAGGAGAGTTTGCATTTAATCCGTCAGTGGAGCCGGGTCAGTGATGAAGATCTGGTGCCCGGTAATTAAGGATCAAACGTTACAAGTAGAGGTCATAAATGGCGTCACTCCGTACTTACGTATTTTTACAACGGCGTGTGATGGCCATGTGTGCGTAACTGAGAATTACTTCATAGAATTACAGCCTTGATGATGGACAATTAATCTAGACTATTACCATATGATAAAGACTAGGAGGGCACCCGTTATCTGTTGACTCCCAGCACCCAAGCATTAAGACTGGGGAAATATTTCCCAGTTCAAGTGTTACAGTGGGATTCTTTTCCTCTTTTCTATAGGGTGGGTTCAGCTGGACGGTATTAGCCAACACGAGAACTGCAAAGCGATATCCTGCTCGACTGATCACCTGTACATGGTCGAGTTCAGTTTTGGGTCGTAACCACTTTGGAGGGTGACATAACACCTAGAGCAGGAGTGGAGTGACACCGACCTCGGAGGAAACATCATTAAAAGAGATGATGACCTGGCTCTGCTAGTGGAATATGTTCTACCTTTGGGTAGGCCCACCACGGTGCCTTGTCTACTAGAGACGACTGCCCCACCCAAGATTTATAGACTGAACAGGTTGCCTTGCCCCATAACCATTTTAAGATGGTTCTGCACATCTCCATGAAATACGTCAGTTGACACCTCCGTCATTCGTCGTAGCAGTGTTCGCAGTAGTGTACTACGTCTTGCAGCACTGATTTGTACAGTATAAACTATTCCATTGAAATATTTCATTTGGAACAATTTGTATAATAATATTGCGTGTTGGGCTACGTCCTAGGGTTTTGAATGATACTAGAAGACGCGATAAAGACTGCGTCGGATTCCATAGGAAGTGACGGGTTAGTCAGAATATCGTTTACTGCAAGAGGAGCAATACAATTATGCCCGGCAAGCACTATACATGTTCACTACGCTCCATGAATTTAGATTGCCAGACTGAATCCCTCAAACATCCCAGATCTTTCAACCATATGCACTACCAGACCTTAATCCACCTGCTTCTAGTACAAGTCAGCAGACCTCGGCCTGATGATAAAACTGGTTAGATATTATTTAGACCCCATTTAAAAAAAGAAAATCATTGTACTCCGTAAACAGAATACCTAATGCAGTCTGTAGATAGGCCCGGTATGTTAGTTAATTATCCTACAGGATGTGATTGTGCAAGACCAATTCTCAAAGTGGTTTCCTTAGACGGACTTGCAAGTCCGATCTGAATAATAGTGTGTCACCTTGATAAAATTTTATTAGCTTTGGTCAAAACTAGCCTTGGCTGCTTATGTTTTACTTAATGGCAAGAGTTGTTTAAATTAAAATCAACTTGCCAAAGTAAAATACTGGCTTCAATTTTGTAATACCTGCGTAGAGGAGCAATAAGAAAATGTCAGACTGCAAAGGGTGCATCATGCTCTTTCAAGGTTGTTGGCATCTGAAAAAACAGCTTGGGTGCTGTGGATGTTTGTTAACTAGGAGTGAAGAAAATCTAATTTTCCATCATCAGTCAATATGATATATGCACTCATTGTTATTTTAGACTATAGAAAATGATATTGGATCCCTGGTGATGTCCCAGACTTGAAAGTGTGAGGATTCAGTAAGCAGGATATTGGCAAAGACTTGACATATATGCTTTTTTTCAATAAATGTTAGCATCTTGACAGCGCCCATTCATTCTTTGCAGCAATTGGTGGTGAGAGATGACATCCAAATTGTGTGCTTTTATATGGTTCTCGAGTAGAGATGGGAGAACATTTTGATGAAAAGTATCCATCAAAATGCCCATCAATGCAGTTTCATTTTGTAATCAAAATTTTTCGCTGATTAACAACTGATTTAGTGCTGTCTTAAGGGATTAACTAATAACAAAATATAGTGGAAAAATTAGCTAATGATTGCAGATGCTTGAGTGCAAAACTTTATACAGTAACCATTTAAAATTCCTGCAAAGTTTCCTGTAGAATTAAATGAAGGGTATGGTCATTGAGATGCCACTTTGTAATTACTGGTAGAGTTTGGTAGCTATCATTTTTCAGGGTGACCAAACCAGAAAGCAGTTTCAGTCACACTTACAAATTTTATTATCTAAGAGCAATTTTGAAAGTGAAGCATAAGATCTCCATCAGTAGAGATTTTAATTCACCTTTGTGTTGACCATATTTCATGATTTTATTCATTTGACGTTGTGCGTGAACAATACTGCTGGATTCCATTCAATCTAATGTAGTTTCAAGTGTTATTTTTTTCAGTTGATATCCACATACCGTTAGCATCTTACTGTCTTGTGTAAGCATATGTAATTGTGATCATGATGATAAATAGTGGATCTTCATATCTAGCCCATTAATTATTTATCCCAATTTTCACTTACTGCCCGGTGTTCAATTTCCATGTAGCTAGCTACACTAAACATTAAATAAATATAAATTAAACTTAGATAATCAAATTGCACAGAAATTTATTGGGATAGTTGTCAGTAAAAGTAATAGACTGTTAAGTAACTAATGGTATCTGAAAAATGATCAAAAATTTAGTAGGTACTGGTGAAATGTTCTGTATCTGCATGGCACTACTTACATTTTCCCCATGTTTCAAACCATATCAGCCAGAGAATTTCCAAAAAAAAATAAAGTACCAAGATGCCAAAATCTGCCATGAGAACAAAACTGCATACCTATGGGCTTGCAATTCAGCACACTGAGTTGTGCCCCAACACCTATTTACTTTTTAGCTAGCTCACCTCCGCTTACACTCCTTTTTGCCTGGCTATAATCACACCTGTGTGGCTACTTGAGACACTGTACTTCTGGTTAAGGTAGCTATTTAAAGCTATTCAATAGCTGTAATGAATGGAAACAATAATTATAGTTAGCAGCTATATAATAGATACAAACCTGTTTAACACTGTAGGAGTGTACAATAAAGACAAATGAAAACCACAGTTATTTAAAAAAGTTCGATGACTTATTGTAGGTAATGAATGAATGGTGTCGGGGTGTTAATTGTTCAGGCCATGACAGGGTGTGTTAAAGTACAAATTAATCTAAGTTATTATTCTTTTCTGCATATTATTCTAAATTAACACCTAACTTGAATTGTATATTGGGAGTTTATTGAATATCTTAAAGACTTCAGCAACTAAACTAACTGATAAATTAATTGATTAGCTTCAGTGAATTCTGTTACAAAAACAATTACCTATTGATCAAAGTTTAGGTAGCTACATAATTAACACGATAGACATGTTTGGTTCCAAGTAGCTACAGTAATTAGTGGATACCAATCAACTGGCAAATTGTTGTCATAAAATTATCTAATTATAATCTAACTGTAGCTTCCTACTTTGTCAGCAAGCCCTTGTAGCTGAGTATATTCTCTAATTGTGATGTAACTATATTTTCCTTCTATATCAATCAATCTCTGTAGCTATGTTTCATTTTTTCAGGTGATGGTAACTGTCAGGAGAGATGTTTGGAGCACAATCTAAGGAAATGTGTTGAAGCTCTACTTCGTGTAGCTACCAGGTAAGATTATCTTCGTATTGATTGTTATTTTCACTTCCATGGACTCCTTAATTCATTCTTCTCTTTAAAAGCCTTCAAACATAGGCCAGGCAAAAACCTTTTCAAACCTTTAGGCTACAATACTTTTGTTCAAATGAACCTGAAGCAGTTAGAATGTAACCACTCACTTGGATTGATGGTCGTGTTTGATTTCAGTGGATGAAGTGTGAACCTTATTCCAGAGCTTGAACCGTGTGACATGACACGTCATAATTCAATTGTTATGCTATTATATTAAGCTAAGCAACTAATAGATAGCTACAACTTCTGCTCCTGATCTATGTTGGTCAACTTCATATAACAGCTTTTTGATAATAGTCAAACCTAAGTCTTATCTTTTCGATTTAGGAAATAATCATGCTGAGGAAGCCAAATCTAAGAAGAAACCCCATACTGCTGCAAACAAGTACAAACTGTCATCACATGAGGATGCGGCGCTGATGCACATGGAACCATGCTCTGGTTAGTTGATAGCTAGTAACTGGTTACATGAGTGTCCTTAACAGATTTACCAATTTTCACCTTATCTTGACTCTGAGTACTTTGCAGTAGCCATCTAATAGTATATGTTTGATATAGCCACAACAAAATTTGTTCAAGTAGTTAGCAAAGTCATTTATAGCAATCTTGAAAATTTGGTAGATACCTTTGTCTTCATGGCATGCTAAGTTGTTCAGAAAGATTTGGATTGATGCTAAACAAATAATCATGGTCATGAAATCCAAACATCCTGTCAGAGTAAATAGTTGAATTATGAACATGCTTTCCATCAGTCTATTGCGTGATTTGGAAAAATAGACATAG
>SDVV010022644.1:0-12903 GCA_016164225.1 Gammarus roeselii | reverse complement strand
GTGAAAAATGTTATTTTATAATATCATACCATTCAAATCTATAATAAATTCCTAGACCTAACTGATGCTATGCCTCTGGGAGTACAAATCCAAGCCTATTGTGTCATAAAAATGAACTCTATAATGCTTTACTAGGTCACTTCTCAGCAATCTACCGCTGATATATAACAAATTTAGAGGTAACTTACAGTCATGATACGATGCCACAGACGTACCTCGCATCTGTTAACCCATCGTCTCTGAACAGCCTCGAACAAAGATACATCCTGGATATAACCCAAATCTAGACACATGTACAGTGGTCAAGAATGAGTCTCAGAGAGTGTGTGGCCATAAAAAGCTTGGGTTCTGTTTACTGATGAGTTAAGTAAAACACTACAAACCCATGAAACTCAAGATCGACGTCTGCAAGAACGTACATAATTCACGTTGAACATGGATGTACTCCAAAATGACAACCAAAGAGTATAAACCACCTCTACACTAGGACCCATCGATCCAGAAAAATTATCATCTGAACGGTAAACTACACATTTGTTAGGGATCAATGACGAAAATTCCAAGAAGATGCAGTACGGACCTACACCTCTTAAACATACATTCCTATGATTCTCGTGGAAAAAAAACATAACATCAGAACATACATAAAATAACAAAATAAGGTTCTCTACTCTGCTATAATTCACAAAAAATTATACTAATATATGGTATCCATCCTAATAAATCGGTCCATTTACACAAACGAGTATAAACAGAATAAGCTTTTGCCTAGGGGACTCTCTAACTCCTCCTAAATGTTGGAGAATAGTCGTACAATAAATATACAATACCCTAACAGCAAGACCAAGTTTGTAACAAATCGTCTGTCCTATATCTATAATTACTACGTCGTATATTGTATCAGGATGAAACAATATATATAAAACACTAAAAAAGAACAATATGTAACTAAATTTGACCTGAAATAATGTTCTATAATGTAGATACATACGTGATACATTCTGATATTGTATAAATAACCAACAGATTGCATTGAAGATGGAAATTCAACAAAGCACCTACAAAACTGAAAGACCTATGCTAAAACTCACGAGATAAAACAATGCAAGAAGATTAATTCTTTACCATACCCAAAACATACATTAAAAACGTGATGAATGGAAACGAACTATCATTTAACCAAACAAACAAGAAATGTGAATATGATACCAAGACATGCAGGTGACGTAACTGAAACCTATAGTAAATACGGTATAGTATATACAAAATCTAATGAAATTAGCCACAACTTCAGTCCAAAACAGGGATAAATTACCACTTTAACTAAAGTAACTACGGCTAAATCGTAACAGATGTGTCATATATACATATAAAAAATACCACAATAATGCAACAACCGACCCCTTTATGCCTGAAATAATATGGATGCTTCAAGCCTAAAATACCCTAAAATGCCTAAAACTGTAAGAGTTGACTGATCGAAATTCCGAAACAATACAAATTCAACTTAAATCAATCGATCATTACTAAGTATACATAACATAATTTTTTAATTTACAATAAATCCATATCGTTCAGGTATTTTCGCTAATGGAAAACCGCGTCAATGGAACACTGATATAACTGTTTCAAACTGGGGAATGCAATATGGGGTAGATAGATTCTCAACCGTAGGTGCTGCATCCTCCCACAATACATACCTAAACTCGCCAATAATCATACTAATAATCCGTACTATTCATATAGATAATATATACATATGTTATAAATAGATGGGAAACACAGAACCTTGCCTGCAATCCTTCCTTCAGGCTGGTACAAACGGGGCCGTTCCCACACTAAGGCTGCAAATTGAGTTATAAGACATGCCTACCACATTTATCCTATAAAAGAATATATAGAGATGAAAGAACAAAACATACGAAAATATCTCAAGCCCCCACCGCTACGAATCCCCCCTCCCCCCAATCAAGCATCGATTGAGTCAATTATACCACAACTAGATAAGTAAACACACGTATCTGTCCACATAAAAAAAAAGAATTTTAATCCATACATAAATATATAACGACATATATATATACACTCACAACGTAGCAAACGTGACACGGAAACAAATTAATAAGACAAGCAACAGGCAAGAACAAACTCACATAATCTTCCAGGAGCACATCCAACTTTTTGCCTAGGGGATCCCTACGCCCTCCCCACCAGAAATTGAGAATAACAGTAATCCTACCAGAACCGAATAAATATATATAACGAGCAACAGTTAGTGACCAATTATACTCCACTACAACCATCTAAAGAAGAAAAAACACATATATATAAATACAATGAAGATCATAAATACACTGAAAATTAAAATGTTCATAAAATTAACCTTGCCAATCAAGGCCGCAAGCCTGCTTCCATCCTGCCGTTCCCCTTCCGTCCCCCCCTTCCGCCCCCCCCCCCCTCCGTCCGTTAGCTGACTCGGGCACCAAACCAGTTCTGGTACCCTCCGCTCCCGCCCTCCCCCGTTTCTGTGCGAACCCCCATACGCTCGGTGAGTCAAGGTGCATGCATCGCACCCTACCCCCCGACCGGCTTTTTATCCCTATCTAATTCCTTCACAGGGCTGTCTTGTAGTTATATTTACTACTAACAACATCAACAAATAGATGATTCTAGATTCTATGGAAATAACCACCAGCAGACTTCCACTACAGAATCTGACTTGTACCAAGTCGGGCATGATGCATTGTAAAAGTTAGTATATACAGAGTAATTTTAATCATATTTATTGAATGAATTATTACATTTAATACAATTCCTATTATATTGTGTGGATAATTTACATAAATAAATGTCGGTTCGGGAATTCTGCGATGTCTTCAGAAACTATGGGCATGATCCAAAGGTATATACTGACGCTCCAGTGTAGGCTTTGTCCGGAATATCAAATATTCTAGCATTGTTCCCTTGATCCTGGGGAGGGTTATAGGTATTTACTTCATCAATAGAATGGTCCTGTCCGTCTCGATCTTGAGTCTTGTCTTCGAATTGTTCAGCACCGGAGTAGAAGGTATTGGTTGAGGAATCTACCATTTCATATTTGGGTTAGGTCGTTAGTCATTTTCGGCTTGTTCCAATGAGCGTTTAAATCCACGAGGCTCGGCGGTAGAGTATGAAGGATCTTGTATCATATCCATGATTGTAGTTTCTTGTGTTAAGAAACTCGAAATGAAATCTGGGCGAAGAAGTATTTTAGATCTGTGACGAGATGACTTTGAGTTTAAAAACATCACTGAACACCCCTCTTGGTTTCAGCGTAAATCGACACTGCTAATATCCTGTCGAATCAGGATGGAAGTATCCAGTTTCATCTTGAGAATATTCAAGATTATTTTGAATGATGACATCGTTGCCGATACGAATTTATCTCCCTCGACGAATGAAAAACGTTTAAGGTTGCGATTGTATGAAACAATTAGGTTTGTCATTCTAAATACTTCCATGATGATAAGGTGGTTCAAGCAGGCGAGATGGATAACGGGTCGGAGTGAGGCGGGGTACACGAAGGTAGACGGCGGAAGGCAGGCTATGTACAGGCCGAGGCGGAATGCAGGCTATGTGCAGGTCAAGGCAGCGGAGGTACAGACGAAGCGACGAGCAAGGGGTGTGTGTATCCGTCCACTCAGCAGGGTTAGTTTTATATGACTCCCACACCCACCCACCCCTTTCTTCCCCACAAGGGACGATGATTTCAGTGCCGTACAGGTTTCGTTTTGATTTTTTTTTGCTTCGTGCATCTGGCAGCGTAGCAGGGGGCTCTGGGAGAATGACATATTTCCCAAGTTATCGTACACTGATGTACAAATTGGGGAACAGCGCAGCTCATGCATGATTTGCAGGCTTGAACTTGTTGGTCTCGGTCATATTTTCACTCAAGTTGTAAGTAATTCAAACATGTCTATCGTTTGTTTTATTGTAAAGATGTCTTTCCGTAACTTTGATAGTCTATTTTGAATGGTTTGGTAATCTATTTTTCTTTACTCGTGCAGAATGAATCGAGACGATATGGTAATGGCAGATGCGTCATTGTTGGAGGACGCAGGGAGTGCCCCGTGCCCTAGCGTCGCAATAACCGCAATTCCTACCGTAAGCGTCGCAACGTCCATAAGTCCTAACGGAAACCCGCAACTTGGTGGTGGTGCTGCTGGTCCGTCTTCGGAACTAGCCGGAGTTCAGTCTTCTGGTCCGGAACTAGCCGGAGTTCAGGCTGCTGATGAGCCATTCGTCGCTCAGTCTACTGATGGTTTGGCTTTGTCTTCTGTTGAACCGTCTACTGATGCGTTGGCACCGTGTCCTGTTGAGTTATCTACTGATGTCCCCTTCTCGACTCGGAACCCGTCTACTGTCGATCCGGATCCAGATTCGGATAATGCAGTGGATGATTCGGGTGAGGCTATGTTTCACCCACCAACCACTGAAGGTATATTGGACCGCCATTTCGTAACATCGACATTTATCACAATCACTGAACACTTCAACATATCATCCATGATAACATTATGATGCAGGGAACTTGTGAAGCACATTGAAACTAAATTAGGAACATTCCAGAGACTCCAATGCACCGCGAGGGTTAAAATGGGGAAAACAATGGAGGATGCATCTATAAATGAGAAGGACTAGATATTCAACACAAAAGCGGTCCAGCTGACAAAAACAGTGGATTTAAGTGAATTGATTGAGGATCTCGGGGTAGATTTACAAAATAAATTAGAAATACAGGAGCCAGAAGGTAGTGGCTGGAGCATTAATACAGTATCCGCTGTTGAGCTGAAATTCTACAAGACAGGGGCTAAAGGAACAAAACAAATGGGTAGTAACGTTCCTTGGCCCAAAAATTGTCCAGGCAGGTACCATATAGTCAACATCAAGACAAAAAATAATAATTGTGTATTAACTATCATGATTGCCCATTTTCATTTACCTGAAAATACATATCTCTCGAATGATAGACGACAGTCGGAGTTAACGTGCATCCCGTACATAAACACATATTTCACCTTCCCAAATCTTCCCTTGAACACACATGTGGCTTTAGAAGATTTACCAAATATAGAAAGAGGTTGTGATGTCGACATTAGACTATATCAGTTCACTAAAGAGAAAGAAGGTTTTAGGCTGGTTAGTGTATACAGAGGCAGTTTAGAGGCCAGTGAGGAGCGCACGATCCATCTAGTGCAAATCTTAGATGCTAATCATGTCGCACTCATACCATGTTTCTATACATTTATGAAAACATTTAGAAGAACGAACTATAAAGAACACTTTTACTGTCCCTTCTGCATGCAAGGCATGCACGAAAGCAAAAAAGATGGTCCAGTCAAATTATGTTCGTCCACTACAGGCTTGCAAAACATCGGTATGCCGAAGAAAGCGAAATGTATCAATTCTCAGTCATGCACGCAACAATGAAACCCCCTGTTGTATGTTATTATGACTGTGAATCTGTGCTGGAGCCCACCCAAGATGGGAAACATGTAGTCAACATACACATGTTGTGCATGTACAGCTATACCCTTGTGGATAAAGACGGAAAAATTGTAAAGCACAAAGTAGTCGATTCGACTACAGTTCCCTTTGAGGAGATGGAAACACATATTGTTAAGAATATGTTGCTGGATTATAATGAATACATGTCAACCTTACCATTGTTCTCCATCCCCGTCGTCACCAAACAAGACGTGAAAAAATATTGAGTAAGCAAAACATGTGAATGCTGAGGAGACGCATTTGGGGAAAATTGTAAAAAACGAGTACGTCATCATAACCATTACCTCGAGGGTGTCTTCGGCCCCAATAAAGAAGTAATAACAGAAAATTACTTGGCCGCATTATGCCTTAGTTGTAACATGAGAATAACGGAGAAACTCAGGTTCATGCCATGTATTGCTCACAATGCATCGGCCTAAGACATGCGCTTCATACTGAGAGGATTGGACGGCAAAATCTTTTCAAGATGAACGTTTTGCCAAAACAATCAGATAAAATGTTCAGCATCTCTGTCTCCTTGAACGATGCCATGAGCAAGTACGGTGTCAAGTTCATCGACTCGTTCCCATTCTTCAACTCAAGTTTAGACAGTCTTGCCAAAAATATTAAATATAGTGGGCATGACATGTCACTCCTCAAATCCCATCTCACAAGTCTCGGTTACAGTGACAAGGTTCTAGACCTCGCCACTCGAAAAGGACATTTCTGCTACGAAGCCATCACATCGGATTCTGTGCTGGACCAAATTGAGATCCCATCGCAACAAGCATTCTACAGTCAACTTCGAGGCAAAGGAATATCGGACTCTGATTATGCTGAAGTGATCGAAATGTGGGAGGCAGCCAACTGTAAGACGTTGCGTGATTACATGATCAAATACCTGTTCATCGACACACTGCTGCTGGCCGAAGTCTTCCAAAAGTTTAGGGAGACCATGACACGCAACTATACCCTAGACCCAATCCATTTTGTGAGCGTCCCTGGCTTTGCAATGCAAGCCGCCCTCTACGAAGGAAAGATGAAACTGACGCTGGTCAAAGATATCGATCTCCTGCACTTGATTGTCGAAAACACACGAGGCGGATTCGTGACGTTGACGAAAGGTCTTACCAAGATAAACAATCCCCGATGCAAAGACTATGACTCTTCGTTACCCGTGTCTTCAGCAGCAATGTGGGACTTAAATAGTCTTTATGGTGGATGCTTGAGCGAACCCCTCATCATTTTCGAAATCCTCGAGCTCACACCGGAAAAAATTCAAGCACTCGACTTGGTAAACACAGACTGTTCTGGCCAGTATACATACATTGTCTGCGTGGATGCCCGTGCCAGCGATGAAGTTGCAAGAAAAACAGATGAGCTGCCACTCCTGCTACATCACAAAGAGATTACCTTGAACGATGTTTCGCGCTCCACAAAAAATCTCTTGGATGGGTCAGAACATCTCAAAAACAGAAAACGAGCAGATCGTAAGCTTGTTGCCAGCCATCTACCTCAAACTGACTACCTCGTGGCCCTGGAACTTCTCCAAGTACTCCTCAGGCAAGGACTGGAAGTCACCAAGGTTCATCGATTTTTTCGCATCAAGCAGGAACCGGTATTCAAACCTTCATCATGAAAAAATATCCAGAAACGTCAGGAGTCTACGAACTCCTCTGAAAAGCTCCTATTCAAACTGCTCTCGAATAGTATATACGGGAAGTGTCTTTTCAACCCGCTCAACAGAAGTCTAGAGGCAAAGGTCGTGTGCACCCCCAACAGTTTCGAAAACACGCTGCCAGCTCGCTCCTAAAAAACTGCTACGCCATCGGCCCATAAACAGTCATCTTTTTCCTCAAGAAAAAAATAGCCGGATGGTTCATCCACTCCAAGTTGGATTCTTCGTGCTTGAAAAAGCAAAAACAAAAGTCTACAGCTTCTTCTATGACACACTGAAGCCCCGCTACGGTGACAACGTCTTGCTCATCTACTCGGACACTGACTCGTTGCTGCTCCAGTTCCAAGGCGTGGCCGACATTGAAGCGGAAATGCGCCAAGCTCCCCTGGCTGAACACATGAACTTCTCCAACTATCCCAAAAATCATCCCTTGTTCGATGAATCCATGAAAGCGAAACAGCTGATGACTACCCGAGTGAAATCATCTGCTTACAACCCAAGTGTTACAGCATGTTGCTTGAGTCCGACGCAACAAAATCGGCTGCTAAAGGTGTCAATTACCAGACGCAAGCCAAAATCAATCATGAACAATACAGAGATATACATAACCAGAAAAGGAAACATATACACAATTTGAGACCATACTCAGCATTCGTGCGCAAGCATTACAGCTTCAAACTGTACGCACTATCAAAAACTGCCTCAGTAAATTTGAGAATAAGCGCTACTATCTCGACGCATGCACAACTCTTGCCTACGGGCATCCGGACATTCCACAAAAATCCATTGAAAATAAACCTACCGTCACTAAAAAGAGGAAGCGATGTGCCTTGACTAATCAAATCGATGAAGAAATGGATTTAACATGGAAGAGACGCAAGCCGGGTGAGACTGTCTTTGGCGTATGTACTCGACTTAATGATGAAAGTACGTGTACCTCAACAAGTTTTATCCTCTAAATGCTCATCAAAATGTAAATAATCCTTGTATGCTTCTATGTATATAAAATATATAAATTAGAATAATAAACTTGTCTCATTGTCTACCTAAATAGGCATTTGAAAAAATGTGCATTGGAAAGAACTGTAACGAAACTCATAAAAACGATGTAAATGATTCCATGTAAATCAAATAAATATATATAATTGACCATGGTTGATTGTCCACCTGTAATATGTTTTCGAACATGCGTGAATGTTGTGCCAAAACCCTAAAATTGTTCACCCAAATGTGTATTTTAATCCATTATTATATATGTAAAAATAAACTTGTCTCATTGTCTACAGAAAAATTCATTTGAAAAAACGTGAACGTATCTGCAACTGTTTGTTTCTTAACATTAAATCCTGACGGATCTCTGAAAAATATGTACATTAAATGCGAAAAAGCGAGTGGATTTAATCAATAATATCAATCATGCAGTATAAAATATCATGTATAAGCAATGCCTACTATTCAAATGAGTCATTCAATAACAAACATAGTAATATATATCATGCCCTCCTACCGTGCGAAATATTCCAAAACAACCAAATATAGCGTTGACAAGACCTAATAACGTACATCTATATGATCCGTACGTAAGCAATCGGAAATGAAAGCAATCAGATACCATAAGGAAACTGAAATTTTCCGTATGGACAACTATTCTCCAAGAGGACCATATATCTCGAGATAAAATCTTTGTGTGACATTTGACAGATACAGATCATTCGGACCACCCACTCTCAACTTCACGGGTGGTCTCACAAAAAACTTACGTTCTTGGTATCTCTATGTACCATCAGTAACTAACTTGACCACAAGATCAATTTGTCTTAACACATAACGACAATGTCCAAGAAATACAGCGCCTGAGGCAGACACATTAACAAATAACATACTTCTTAACAATTACATTCGATAATAGGTTCAAAGATCTAGTCATCATATATCTAATTCCTTCACATCCACGTTTCATATCCCCTAATTAATCCCTATCTAATTCCTTCACATCCTCGTCATGCTCCGCTAATTATGGCCTATCTAATTCCTCCACATCCGCGTCTGGGTTCTATAATTTTGGCCTACCTAATTCCTTCACATCCGCGTCTTGCTCGCTAGTTATAGCCTATCTAATTCCTTCACATCCGCGTCTTGACACTATACTATCTTCTCCAGTTGCATACAAACGGACACAAGGTCTTACACTATGTTTCCTTTATTCCCTTTAATATCTCCCGGCACTACATCTTTTGACGACTTGCACGTCTGATTTGCCTTTTCTCTCCTATAATTTTCATATTCATGACGATGACTTCGTTTGAGGTGTCGCCACCCATTACTGGTGGATTTGTGTTTATTCAATTTTATTTCTTTTTTTGCACAGAGAACAGACCTCCATTGCCCAATCACTGTTGAACAAGCGGTGTCTCAAGCTATACCCCATCCTTCCATTGCAGAACCACAAACTTGTCTGAGCAAGATTTAATCAGACTCTGATTTATATCTTACCAATAAGTATTACATATAGATCATTTTCCCCGTGAAAGGTTTACGTCATTTTTCACGCCATGAAACATATTTTTCTACCGATTTCGACAATTCGATGTTACCTCCGACTAACTGACTTGATGTATTTTATGGCAATTCATTGCTTAACCCTTCAGGTTAGGATAATATAAACATTTAATAAAGGATTTCCATATCTTAACAGTGTTTTTATTGGAATTATTTACAGATCTTGCTGGCATCATCAATGTCATCCACCTCGTTTTTTATTTGAAACAGCAGGATTCGTACATCAAACCATACTCATCATCATTATATTTCTGTTTCCTCTCAAAATCCTTCATATACTCCATCATATCATTGACGCGAATATCAAAGGTTGTTCCGTTCCCGCAAGTCCACAAATGCATTGCTTCTTCTTCTTGAACCCTAATTATTCTAAGCTTCTCCAATTCAAATTCATTCTGGTCTTCATCATTGAGAAATTGTTGCATACGTTTCATATTTTCTTTGGTTCTTAGGTACAATTGGTTTTCCACAACCTCAGCTTTATTACAGTAATGATGATGATCTCCCACTTGGATCATATCAATTTCGAGATTTGCTTCCTTATTTTCCTTGAACTTTGTTACACACTACTGCAACGCGTCGACATTAGTTGTCCTTTTACTTTCATCCATATATGAATGATATCTCCCATTCTTTTTATTCTTGTTTTACCCATTCGGAGATAACTGGTATTTTCAACACAAGTCAATATTTGTTCGATCCAACTCATATCATCTTCGGAGGTTTCTTCTTCCAAGACAAGTAAACTAATTTTTGACGCGTAAACAATCATTGTTGTTAATTTAAAGACGAGCCGTCCTGCTCCACTTACACGCAACGTGACACTGATTCCAATCTGGTTATGCAGCTAGCTAATATAAATTGATTACATGTTGTTTTTCGACTAACATTGCTCGCCTAGGTCATCAACTGTGTATATATGTATGTGTATAGGGCTGCTACTTACGTATGTGCATGTGTATTTTCATGTTTATGTACGTGTTACACGAGTTTAAAAAATGTGTATCAAAAAAATAAATAAAAAATTTCAATAAAATTTCAAGTTTTCGAGGGGTGAACCAAGTCAGTCTGTTGAAGTGATAACTTGGCTACTTAAGTAAGGTGTTATCCTTCGAAAATTTGAAATTTTATTGAAATTTTGAACGTTATATCTTTGTTATACATTATTTTAACTCATGTAACGTGTACATACGCATGAACATACACATGTACATACGTACACAACCCTATACACATTCATACATGCACAGTTGATGACCTAGGCGAACAATGTTAGCCTTATTGTTATGCGAAGAACCACATGTGATCAGGTTATATTCGCTAGCTGCATACCGAGATTTGAAAGTGTCACGTTGAGTGTAAGTGGAGCAGGACGGCTTGTCATCAAATAGACAACAATGAGTGTTCACGTGGCAAAAATTAGTTTACGTGTCTTGGAAGAAGAAATCTCCGAAGATGATTTGAGTCGGTTCGAACAAAAATTGACTAGTGTTGTAAATACCAGTTATCTCAAAATGGGTAAAACAAGAATCAAAAGAGTGGGAGATATTATTCATATATGGATGAAGGTAAAATGAAGTCTGTTTTGGGTAACTAATGTCGACGCGTTACAGTTGTATGTAACAAAGTTCAGGGGAAATAAGAAAGCAAATCTCGAAATTGATATGATCCAAGTGGAAAATCATCATCATGACTAATAAAGCTGAGGTAGAGGCAAACAAATTGTACCTAGAAAAAAAACATGGATCTTATGCAACAATTTCTCAATGATGAAGACCGAAATCTGAAACGAAGTCATCGTCATGAATATGGAAATTATAGGAAAGAAAAGGCAGATCAGACGTGCAAGTCGTCATAGGATGTAGCGCCAGGAGATATTGAAGTAGAATAAGAAAACATAGTGGGAGACCTTGCGTCCGTTTGTATGAAACTGTGTACAAACATGATATACTTGAACACCTGTAACATACAATCCGTTTAATTTTGAAAAATGGGGGTCTTTGCTAACTAATATGGGTTGAGAGTGACAACGAAATAAGAAACGTATATGATTAGGTGGTATTTAGAGTTGTGTGGAGGGCTTCATATGTATATATCAATGACTGAATACCATACATAAGGTAAGGTTAGGTTAGGTTTTGATGGGTGTGAATAACATGTAAAATCAAGAATCATATGAAAATAGCTATAACAATCAAACCAACGATGTAATATACATATGAAAATGGTTGAAATTTGCTAGATCAAAATTGGAAGTGTGTATCACAACTGCAAAGGATGGATCAAAATGTAGAGCCAAGCGGAGAGGATGGATATGCATATATCATAAATCAATGAATAAGTATCATGAGTAAGCAGGAAATCTCGAACGATGACATATAATTCATGATTAAAATTAGATTAGGTTAGGTTAGGATGAGTAAAAATATTTTAACCTAACAAGCCGTGAAGCTGATCCACATTAAATATCATGTAACAAAAGCAGACTTTGTTCTAATGGAAAAATCACGATCAGAGGTAAAATGATACAAATGTTAGCCGACCCTGCATATGCATACAAATGTGTGTATGTGTCTACATTGTACCTGCATCGACCCCTGTATACGCCAACATTATTGCTGGCATATGCCGGCATCAACCCTGTATTATGCCGGCAAATGCCGGCATCAACCCTGTGTACCCCAACATTATGCCGGCATTTGAATTCATTGTTATTTGATCATTGTTGTCGTACATTGATATATATTTTGCTTATTATGTATCTTAGGCATGATTTATATCCTAAGTCTTGTTGACTGCAGACCTTACATCACAGATCTGTAGTAAAATGTTGGAGTGGATTTATCCAATATTCGTTATAATAGACAAAAATGGTATATGCAACATAACACACATTACAGCGAAAAATCATATTCTTACAGTAAAACTATACATAAATCTTGTAACCAAATAAATTGGGGTAAACATAATAAAAAATACATTTACATTTTTTTGCCAACGCTTTAAGAAACATAACCAATACTGGTACATGCGAGCAACATATATTAATGTTTTTAATACTGCAGTCTACTGGCGAGCGATTACCTGACATTACTTGAAACTAATCGATATTACTGGACTTGTAACAAGCGAAGTGAAAT
>SDVV010022643.1:0-12903 GCA_016164225.1 Gammarus roeselii | reverse complement strand
TACAACAAAGAAGCAACACATCAGGACAGACACAAACACACCCACACACACAAACACGCACCACAACCCACCACTCCAGCGCCATAGCAAAAAGCAGACAAATCCAAATCCAGGACGCCAACACGCTGCAGAAGAACCCACCCCAAACTAAACAAACTCAAACAGAACATCACCCAAAAACTCCGCAAGCGACCTCTTGAATGCAGCCAGGGAATCTGACTCCACCACAGAACTCGGGAGGCTGTTCCACAACTGAACACATTGTGCTCCAAAGAACCTCCTCTTGATGTCCGTATTACAAGCCGGCATCAAAAGCTTATAGGGATGGCCCCGAGTTCTTGCATCAGGAGCTCTCCAAAAAATACCCCCAAGGTTGACCCCACCATCCAACCTGCAGATGATCCTCCAGTATTTAATAAGGTCCGCCCTGAGAAACCTTCCTTTTATAGAAAAAGCCAAGTTGCTTCAGCCTGGAGAAGTAATCCAACTCAGCAAGACCATCCACATTTCTCGTCCAACTCCTCTGCACAGACTCAAGCAATCTCAAATCCCCAAGAAAACCCACATTCCACACTGACGAACAATAATCCATGAGAGGCCTGATGTGCATCACAAAGAGGGATACCATGTAGTGAGGACTACGGCAAACTGTGGATCTCAGCAGGCTGCTGGCCAATCCGGATGCCTTACCCACCACCTCTCTGACATGATGGTGGAATTTCAGTTTTACATCAACATATTAATGTCATTGCTGAATGCATTAAGACCTTAAGTAATGACAAATTAGATATTTGCATTTGCTTAAACTTTGATGGTCAGGCAAGAATGTATCAAATTTTGTTCATTATATTTGTTCTGGGGGTAATTCTAACTCATATTGGGGCAAGAAAAAATCTAATGGCTGAGTTGTTCATGCCCCATAATTATTGATTCAACATAACATTTATTGAAGAAAAACTGAGGAGGTAAGGAGGTTGGGCTTAACATTGTTATAAAGCACTTAGAACTGCACCCCTCTGATTTTTTATTCTCCCGTAACTTTTTCTGAATGCGATATAGCGACATCAAAATGAAACAAAATTTTCAGAATTTAGAGCAAAAATTTTCCAGTGGTTTTTCAGTTGCCATCAGAAAACACTGTAGCAAAGGTAAACGCATATTTAAAAACACTTTGAACAAAAACTCAACTTGGATAAATTGTCAATCTAACCATGCTAAGAAATTGTGAAGAATGATAATACTTGCCTTGGCAGGGGAGGATTTGTTCATGGTCCATCATGCAAGGTATTTTTGGTTTTCCCAATTGACGTACATTATTGTGTACCACACAGAACATACACCAGAAGACAGCAAAGATGCAACTCACCCAGACACACAGAACAACAACTCTGCCAGCAGTTCCCGATGAAATGACCCAGCAGCATCTGCCCATTTCAACATGAGGTGCACAACAAGTACAAGTGCCCATCAAAACACCACCACAGGTTCTAGAAAAAGAGGTCCTGTTATCAATCCAGTCCAAGTTAGACAATAGTTGCAGCTTTGCTAGTACAACCAGTGTAATCAAAAACAAAAGTCTTGGCTCTGACATAAGACCTCCGAGTAGAAGCAAAATAAGTCAAGCAAATCAAGTCAATTTGACTAACCGTACTCTCATGTTACTACATGAAGGCTAAAAGTCTGAGACAAAATCAAAGAATTAGGTATCCTTGCAATGAATGAAAGTATTAAAAAAGTAGCAATCACGGAATCGTGGATGATATTGAGCACCAGGCATTATTTTGGCGGATTTACTCTTCGTGGTTACTCAATATTCCACAAAGAAAGACAAGGCAGAGAGAGCAAAGGAGTGCTGTTTCTTGTAAAAAACACTGCAAGTATTAGAAGTCCCCAATCCAAACAACATATAGTCAGTGAAGGTATAAAATGTCAAATCACTCCTGTCTATTGCCACCCCTAGAAGCAAGGTTGCATATGATATCAATCTTTACAAACACCCTCGTCAATGTTGTCACAATACAACACAGTATTGTGCTTGGCAACTTCAATATCCCCAACATTGATTGGGAAACACAAAAGCAATGCCACCTGCCAAAGTCTGATTGATTTTGCAGACGATAAGTTCATGACCCAAATGGTGAAGACACCTACATGAGGTGGCAACATTCTTGATCTCCTATTTAGTGCAAGCTATTCTCATGTCACAAACTTCATAGCAGGGGAACCACTTTGAACTAGTGATGACAACTGTATCCATTTTTTGATAGAGCTTGAGTTGAAAACATCAACAAACAGTGAAAAAGTCTCTAACTTCAGATTAGCTAATTTTGATGGCCTAAGAGTCAATGGCATCAGCAAATATAACCCTCAGACAAGATGTCAATCAATCGCTTGACTATTTCTTGACTGCACTTGAAATTATTGAACATGAGCACATCCCAGGCAAAAACAGGCAAACAGCAGTCTATTAGCTCAAGTACTGGAAAGGAAAATTTCAGCGCCTTCAATCACAAAGAAAAAAGAAAGCAAAGCACTCGATAAAACAGACATCCACATGACGTCGTAGCAAAAAATGAATACAACATTTCCAGATGAAATATAAATAGGGTCCTGAAACGTAAGAAAAAGAGTATGAAAATGAAATTGACGCCAATGACAAAACAAATCCGAAACTGTTTTTTAATTAAATTTCAAGCAAAAAAATTCAAGATCTGTAATAGGTCCTCTTGAGAACGATGTTGGTGAGCTAGAAACGGACGACACCAAAATGAGTGTTCTACTTGATTAATACTTTTGTTCTGTATCTACGTTAGAGAATCAGGATATTCCCAATCCTGAGGATATCATCAAAGCAAAACAAATTGAAGCCTTCAGCACAGTGAACTTTTCCCCTGCCGAAGTAATTATTATATATATATATATATGAATTGAAAGTCACCAAATCTCCAGGTCCAGACCAAATTCATCCCAGAATTCTAAAAGAGACTAGAAACAAAATTGGCATTCATCTATCAAACATTTTCACCCAATCTCACACAAATGGCACCTGCCCCTCTGAATGAAAAGAGGTCAGTATAACCCCAATTTAAAAAAAGGACAGTGTCCTGGCAACTACTGTCCAATTAGTCTCACCTCGGTCATTGGCAAGTTGATGGAAAGTTTTATCGCAGATAAAATAAGATAATTTTCAGAATAGAACATATTGATTGGCAACTCCCAGCATGGTTTTAGACACAACCGTTCCTGTCTTACAAATCTGCTACTCTTTTACAGAAATATAATTGAAATCCACAGCACAAAATCTCCAGTTGATATCATTTACCTTGACTTTCAAAAGTCCTTTGATAAAGTCCCTCGCAAGCACCTAATTAGTAAATTGCACAGCATCAGTATTCGAGGCTAGCTTAACAACTGCATAAAATGCGGGCTTACGGACAGACAGCAGCAAGTTGTACATAACGGAGCTTTGTCTCTCAAGAGTAATGTTACGAGTGGCATGCCTCAAGCATCCGTTTTAGGGTCAGTTCTCTTTATAATGATCATTAACAATCTCAATAGCAACATACTCTCAAACATTAGCAAGTTCGCAGCAGACGATGCTGAGATCGGAGGAAAAGTGCAAACTGAACTAGAGTGAGCAAATCCAACTACACTGGAACAAAATTGTTGATTGGTCAGAAAAGTGGCAAATGAAATTTAGTGTAGACATGCAAAGTTATGTACATAGGTCCTCATATCCTTAAACACGAATGTCCAATTTCCGGAAAAAAAATCATTCCCGGCGCCGAAGAGAGATTTAGGTGTCATCATTAGTAACAACTTGAAAAGCAGCAAGCAATGTAACAATGCTGCCAAGAAAGGCAACAAAATTCTAGGTATGATATGCGGCACTATCTCGTACAATAACCAACACAGTATGCCCAAGCTATTTAATGCAATTGTTAGACGGCATCTCAAGTATGCCGTTCAATTCTGGACTCCATTCCTCAGAAAAGAGGTTAGTAACCTTGAGAAGGTTCAACAGAGAGCTACCAAACTCATCCCCTTGCTGCTGAATAAATCGTACCAAGACAGGCTGTGTGAACTCAATCTTTATTTGCTAGAGAAACGTTGAGTCAGAGGCAACATGATTGAAGTGTGGAAGATTATGAAGGGTAAGGAAAACGTTGACCAAGCAAGCCTTTCCACTCCAGGTACAAATGGAGTGACCAGGAACAATGGATACAGCGGAGGTTGTAAACAACAACACAATTGAAACATTTAAGTTGCGGCTCACTAAGTTCCACCTAATTTGCCAATAAATAGATAAACCGTTCACATTTCTGTTAAAAAAAACAGAATTGGCACACAAAGCTCTCTTAGACATTCTACTTCAGAACTAATCCTCTTGCTATCAAAAGGCAACCTAGTTTGAGTCAATAGGCCTCTTAGATGTTCTACTTAAGAACTAATCCTCTTGCTATCAAAAGGCAACCTAGTTTGGGCCAATAGCCTGTTGTTGTCTTCCTACACTTGTAAACAACCCACACACCCACCACCACAAAAACACAGAAGACACAGAAACACCAGACCACACACACGCTAAAAAAATGGGAAAAAATACACATATGTACATACACACACATACATCACTGTGCACCACACAGAACGTACAACAGAAGCAGGCAAAGATGCAACCCCCCCAGACTCACCACAACCCACCACTCCAACACCACAGAAACACCCACGACACAGAAACCCCCAACCACCCACACACTAAACAAAAATGGCAAGAGCCACCCACAAGGTGATGAAGCATCTGGCAGGCAAACCCAAAGCCAAGACACCAACATGCTACAGAAAAAAAAAAAAACTAAACAAACTTGAACAGAACATCACCCAGAAACTCTGCCAGCAACTGCTTGAATGCAGCCTGGGAATCTGATTCTGCCACAAAACTAGGAAGAAACAATGAACATTATAAATGAAATTTATAATTTTTTACGCTTTTACAAAGTTTCAGAAAATGATATGCTAAAGCTGCTGATATGCTCTTTTATCTAACTACATTGTTATATTAATTGCATCAATTATGTTGCATCTAAAATGTGATAGATGATTGGAAGTAATTGGCCTCTAAATTATTGAATTGTGTAGGATCCAAATGTAAAAATATTCAGAACATTTTATTCATGAAGCATAGATGGTCAGATTTCAGTATAATTTAACTCAAATATTATTAATGATATTGGACAGTTTTACCAAAACTGAATTGACTCAAGATGTATCTACCCTTGTTTGTGACTGTTTAGGTCGAATGGGCTATTTTTTGCAGTATTTTGTAAAATTAAATGTATCTGAAGTATCTGTGCTAGCTTAACCCTTCAGTGAGTGCTCGGTCTGATCACTCACTGCAATTTGAACGTAATATGGCTTGCTTCACTTGGCCTGATCATTCTCAATAGCAGATTATATGACGCTTTGATGCTGGGCCTGATCAGTCCCAATATGTACTCCACAGTACATATTGGGACTGGAACAAAATTGGTGTTTAAAATTTTGATCGCAGGCCAAATGAAAAAGTTATGAAATAGAAGATATTTCAAAAATTGTCAAATGCATACTTTTTCTCATTTTTTATGTGTATAGTAATATCTTAAAAACTGAATGAGGTATTTCATTTCTGATTGAACAGGCATATTTGGCATGATTTTCTCCATCAGATCAGCCCATAAAAATTCTACTGGACAGTGAAATGACAGTAGGAGCAAACATGTCCAAAGTACATTTTTTTTTTATAAATGCCTGTGTTTTTAAATGGTTCTCAAAAACTTGGAATTCTATTACATTCCTGATTGCAGCATGGTATAAAAAAATGTAGAACATTTTAGGGTTAAAATTACAGGTCTCTAACTCATATAATGAATGCAAAGCAAGCTGCCAAAGTTGGCAAAAAAATTATGATTTTTCCAGATTGAGCATTCACGGAAGAGGTAAGGGAGGAATTTGTGCCAATACCACAGTTACAATTAATACATTCTATTTATGTGGCCCGAATTACTATCCCGTACAATAATCTATTTTGCATCTCTGCATAGCTATATTTTATTTTAGTTTGTAAGATTGTCTTATGGTTATACCTAGGTTTGGTGATATTGAGTTGAAACCAATAGCAAGGGTTTCCATGACAAACCTGTTTTTCAGCTAGCTACTCAAAAACAAGTTTGCATGAGACAATGGTAGATCTTTTAGGTGCTGATGTGTCAATTTGCTCATATGTGGCATCAAAGACTGTCTAAAGGCAAGATATTATCTTAATTTTTGTAATTTATTATAATTGTAATTGGTTTGTCTTTTTTGGCTGCTAGACTTCAGTTGTAATCTGCATGTGCATCCTCTATTTTAATTCATTTCAGCAATGACATAGCTGTTGCTCCAACTGCGGATAAAAATTGATGGATCTGTCGTAGCCTTGGCTCCAATTGTGGACTAAAAGTATGGATTTATGTCATAGCTTTTGCTCTATTATGGATGAAGATATTTGGATATTTGTCATAGCTTTATCTCCAATTCTAAATTAAATGATAAGGATATTCAAATTCTGGCCTAATTCAATATTTAATTTTAAGCTATTTCCCATACTGTTAAAGGGTCAATACCTATACATACAGTAGCTATATTACATCTTGAAAATTTGAATGCTATTCTAAGTATATACATAGTTATTAATTAAAAACAAATCGAGTTTTATTCCTTACCATATGTTTTTATTCACAAAATATTCCACCCCTGGAATCTTCAAAAAACAAATTTCATGTTTCATGTAGTCAAAATGAATGTATGCATAAATGTGATGAATACTTTTATCTAATATTAATTTGTTCAGAAAATGTAGTTTTACCAGCTTGGTGGCCAATTGGGTAGCGTGTCAAGCACTTCTCAGAATACTTTCATTGGAAGTAGGAGGCTGTAGGTTCAAGCCTGCCTGACCACAAGTGAGACATTCTGGTCCATCTTTCGAAATGCTATCAGGTGGCAGCTACACTGTAACCCACAATACATATTGCTACCTAAGCAGAACATTTTTGAAAAGTAGTGTTAGCCAAAACTGCACTAATGCCAAAACAGCCCAATAGGCCTACTAATGCGTTAGCTGCAACATTTTGAATTGCACGCCTTTTTCTGGGTTTGATTTTTATTTTTACGTGAAGTATATTCTTCTGTCACATGAAGTATTCCAACCTTGTCGTTTGATACATTGTGAAATAAATATCGGCACTAGCCTTAGTTGCTGGCAGTTACTTGGGCTTGTAAAACAAGTGAGGATGCCCATTTGATCAAGTGTATTTGTTGTTATGGTCTATATTAACTAAATTTATCATTGTGTGTCAGCAATAAATTAACAAAGACCTTGTTCTTCCCATCAGGCTGACTTTGACACCCAGCTAACTGAAGCTGGTGGTAAACTGGTTGTGGTGGACTTTTACGCCACTTGGTGTGGTCCCTGTAAGGTCATTGCTCCAAGGATGGAGGTGAGTGTGTTGGACACGAGACAATTAGTGACAAATGTTTGAATCCTTGGTTAAAGGTTTCAACTTATGAGATTGGAAGTTACTCTCTAGTCTATATCGCTTCTATTAGTTATGTTACCACGTGATGTGGTCATCAGAGGGCAGCTTGTGCTATGTAGCTGACTGTGAAACCAATAGCCTCATTTCATTTAGAGTAGGCATAGGCCTAATGATGAACTACCAGAAAATAGTCCTCTTGACTATTTGTGGAAGTTGATCAAGAAGGATCATAATTTTATTTAATTCACTGTATTATAGTGCAGATTTTATGATTTGCATCAATAGGCCTTATTCAATTTCATATATGCCTTTCTGATCCTAGCATTATGGTAAGTTATCATTACTGTTATCTTGTCTTCTAACTTTGTGGCTTCCCAAGGGAGGAGAATTTTTTTTATTCTTATGTTGGTGTCTTTCAGCTGTAGATGGCCCTTCAAGTGACATGTTTTGTTGGCCACTGCTATTATTTAAAAAAGTATAAGGTTCTTCTCTGGACCAAAACAGCTAACCACAGATGGACAGGAACTAATGGGACAAAAAATGGGCTCCTTTTACCGAGCACATGCAGCCACCTGTGCATAGCTGTAGAATGGAAGGTTCGTCTTTTTGTGTGCAGTGACCAGCATTGTTTCAGCCGGTTTAGACCTAAAAAATGATATGAAGGGTAGGGATATCCCTAAGATGAGGAAAGATAAAAGGAATTGTAAAAAATAGCAGTATGTGGGATTTCCAAGGAATGTGAGCCGCACCTGCTGACCTTTTTGAATATAGGAAGGACCGTGGTAACAAAGGCCCTGGCAAACAGTATTGTCAGGTAGTGGGAGGTAAATAATTGTCCATGAAATCATAAATTTGAGCTCTCGAAATCTTGGCGAGCAGATTTTGGGTAGTGAATAATATATTCTTAGTTGTAGGAAGTATTGCTTCCCCCAGTACAAAAGATAGATGTTTAGTGACTATTGCTTTTGTGATTGTTTTCTAATCCAAAACGAAAATGCCCGGCCGGGCTAGCTGAAGAAAGTTTGTTGTTACTGACGCTCGTCTACCTGTTTGGTCATTTGTGTTTGCGGACGCTGTGCGTTTATCCCGTGTTTTTCAACCTCTCGGCTGCTTGACAAGAAAACAGCACTTCTCAAGGATAGCTGTAGTTTTCAAGGAATAACCATTTGTAAAGTAACGTCAAAAAGTTCAAATTTGTTCGTGTAACTGCTTGTTTATTTTCTATTTGACGTATTGGCACTGATAATAAGATTGCTCCCTTTCTTCTGTTCAGCTGCTATATGCACTTGCTCTCCTCCTGCACTGCTACAACGGAGCTGTTTTTGTAACAACAATTTTCTTCAATAGCGATTCGAAGGTCTGGCACTGAATGCACCTGTCGAGTCGCAAGTGAGCGAGCAAGCGACAATTGCAACCAAGTGCCACGGATTCGATTGTGTATAAACGTTTTTTGTTAATTTACCTTAATTTGGTATGTGCCAGTACTCAAATTTCGGCAGATACCAAAACTCCATTCAATCAGGCTCAAGTACTCAGATACTTCTGAAACAGGCAAATTTCTGACCGATACCAATACTTTTGGTTGATATAGAACTTAATTTATTTTTACTTCCAAACGAGTTGATATAAATGAATAAACAAACTTGGAATTCAATACTACTGGTCTAATCTCTCAATAATTGACCTTATGATCATTGTGAGACGAATTTTATGCATAATTATTAAGTGCATTCATATACTGTTTTTTTTTGGCAAACGGTATTTAATGTTCATGAGAGCAACAAGTCAATGTATTATTCGAGTATCGGTGTATCGGGAGAAATTTCACCGATATAAATTTTGTAAAAAAAAAAAAAACACCGATACCTGTGTATGTAAATTTGTTTAGCAGCGTAGTTGCATCCTTGTTGCATAGTTGCACCTTTCATCAACGGCTAGATACAATTTCAAAATTCATAATGTGATATTTCTACAGGGCGTGTGGTCGTCCTTCCTCCATTGTATTCAGCTCACGCGAGCTGTCAGGCTCTCCGAATTCTATCGCGCTGTCGGGTTGTTAGTAAACCAAACACGTGGGCGGTGGGGCCAGAATTACGGCAAATTTGCGTAGGCGTGTAATCCGGTGACCACAAAACACTTGCTTAAGTTACGCTACTCCATCACTTCGTGTTGAGTGAGACGATGTTGACGTTGCGGCGATGGGCGTCCTCATCATGACGGAGAGGAGTGGGGCAACACGCGTTGGTTGCCTTGTGCACCCTCCCCCAATACGTCCATCAGGGAACTTTCAGCTTCCCTCCCGTGGCGAGCCGAGCTGGGTGGCGACACCTAATCGTGATCCTTCTAAACTTGAACATAGTGCACGGACGTTTCATTGCCGAGAATACGTTCTCTTGTTTCTTAGCTAGAATGCAAGACAAAACGGCTGTACAATATAAGGTGCATCATTAGCGCAGTGTTGTTCAGGAAGCATGTATTGTCTTCTGTTAGGGCGGACCGTGACCTCTAGCATCGATTAGACGTTTGGATGGGATTCTGATGTTCTATCAACAGGTGGTTTTCCGTTGCCATTTATGAATTCCAGTAATAAAGCATAGATGCTTGCTGACTCAACTGAAACGAGCGCACTTTTTGGGGTGGATGGATGATTATATATTCATTTTATAGATCATTAACACTTTGTTTTAGTATTTTAGTATTTCTTATTTCGTGGGCTCTATTATTTGTATATGCCCTTTTTTTCATGATGATCAATGTTGGATATGTTATTGAATTATGTATCGTTGGACGCCCGCAGAGGCCTTGAGTGGACTAGGCGGTTTGTTAGCCAGTCTAGTCCAACCTACGGTGGGAGAATTTGCACTCTCCCGGGCGCCTAATAAATGTCCGAGCACAGCTAGGCGATTTGATGGCTATAAGGTGAATTATTGTTGCTGTTGATCTTTAGAGAGTGAAGGTCTTGAATGCCACTCTGCGTGGAGGGGACGAGGCGAGTCGAGGTAGGTTGAGGCGAGTGGAGACGAGTCGACTGGCGAGGCGATGAGTCGAGACGAACTGAGGCTGGCTGAGACTAGGTGACCCGGGAGCGGGGCAGACTCGAAGGATTTCGGGAGCCCGGGGGACTTGGAAGACCAGAAGAATATGAGGGGACCCACTTCGACCCTTCCGGGGCCCTTTGGGACACCCATGAGACCCTTTTGGATCCTCTTGAGAAACTTTAGGTCCTGTTTGAGGCCCCTCTGAATCCTGGCACACCTGTTTCTTCCTCCCCACGCTGTAAAACTCATACACAGAAAAATGTATGTATGTGCAATGCTTGAGTAGAGCAATTAACCATTACAGTCCGCGATTTAATGACGCAGAGGGCGAGGGTCGCGTCGAGGCTGGTCGAGATCAGTCGAAACATACTGAGGCGAGTCGAGTTGGTCGCGACGAGCCGAGATTGGCCAAATGATTCGAGACGAGCCGAGATGAGCTGAGACAAGGGGACCCGGGGGACCCTTCGGGATTCGTCAAGCTCATTTGGGACCCGAGACACCTCTGCCACCCCACTCCCACCCCAAAATGCTTGAGTGAAAATTTTGTTATTACAGGCCACATGATTACTAGCGCAGAGGCCTACTCGGTATCTACGTTAAACCTACACTGTATCTGCATTAAACCTACTCTGTATCTGCATCAAACCTACTCTGTATCTGCGTGAAACCTACTCTGTATCTACGTTAAACCAACTCTGTATCTACGTTAAACCAACTCTGTATCTACGTTAAACCAACTCTGTATCTACGTTAAACCAACTCTGTATCTACGTTAAACCAACTCTGTATCTATGTTAAACACACTCAGTATCTATGTTAAACACACTCAGTATCTATGTTGAACCCACTCAGTATCTATGTTAACTCTACTCTGTATCTATGTTAAACCTACTCTGTATCTATGTTAAACCTACTCTGTATCTATGTTAAACCTACTCTGTATCTTCGTTAAACCTACTCTGCATCTACGTTGAACCTACTCTGTATCTACGTTGAAGCTACTCTGTATCTACATTGAACCTACTCTGTATCTACGTTGAACCTACTCGGAATCTGTGTTGAATCTACTCGTAATCTACGCTGCACCTACTTCGCCACTCCTCAATTGTCCTACGGGGGAGTCAGCATTAACTTCGCGTTGGGACTCTGGTGGAAAACAGAAGCAACAACTACTACTATGAGCGCACTTAAGAAGATTTTGACGCGCAGTGGTTGCTAATTTTCTATTTGCAGATATCTGTTATACCAAGGTATCTAACGAGTGTTCGGTGCAGGTATCTTGTTATACCAAGGGGTATTTAACGAGTGTTTGGTGCAGGTATCTGTTATACCAAGGGATATCGAACGAGTGTTCGGTGCAGGTATCTGCTATAGCAAGGGATATCTAACGAGTGTACGGTGCAGGTATCTAACGAGTGTACGGTGCAGGTATCTAACGAGTGTTCGGTGCAGGTATCTGTGATACTAAGAGATCTAACGATTGTTCGGTGCATGTATTTTTTTAACGCGCCCAATGCTTGTCGTCGTCTGTCAATTAGCTACTCTGATGGTCGGTGCTGTTTATTTCTTAAGCACTTAGTACATTAGCGCACCACACATGATGCTACGTAGGGAGAGGAAAGAGTATACGAGTGTTTCTAGGTTAATCTCAATGTTTGCAGGGATTTTTATTGTCGTGCGTTGAGCCACTTGCTCTACTGTTCAATAATCGGGTACAGTAATGGCCTCTGTTATTCGCTCGCCTCACCGCCAGCACCACCCCAGGTCAGCAGTCTCTCTTAGCCGGTAGGTGTGGAGGCGGCGGAGTCAGGGTGGGGGGCTAGCGGGGCTGACCGTTAATACTGCCCTGGCTATCGGGGCACACATCACCTACAAAGGCTTCGATCGAGGCACTGTGGCACCGGCTGTGAGGAAGAGTGTTATCATCATCTGTAATGCCACTGCTGAACATACTACCCGCTCGCCCGATACCTTAATCGATTACTTCTATAGATCCTTACAGTTACTCATGATGTCTCTCATGATTCAATACAGATGTTCATCAGAGTTTCCATAGTTTGAGCTGTTTTGGCTTCTCTTGTGACGAGGAAGCGGGGCAGCAAAGCGCAAGGGTAGATTCTGTAATAAACCCTTCACCGAGCGGTCAAATAAGGCTATGCGTAGATGGTTGCTGTGAGGTTAGATGAACATCGTGGTATACGGGTAGATGGACACGTGTGTGTGCGTGTGCGAGTGCGTGTGCGTGCGCGCGTTTGCGCGTTTGCGCGTGTGCGCGCTTGTGCGTGCTTGTGCGTGCTTGTGCGTGCTTGTGCGTG
>SDVV010022642.1:0-12904 GCA_016164225.1 Gammarus roeselii | reverse complement strand
AGAGTGGATTCGCGTGTACTGAGATGGTTCGGGCACTTGGAGAGGATGGATGAAGGGAGATTGGTAAAAAGGGTGATGAATGCGGAGGCGAGTGGTCGCAGGCCTAGAGGTAGACCGAAGTTTGGGTGGATGGATGGTCTGAAGCAGGCCTTGGGAAGAAGAGACATGAATGTGGAGGTGGCGAGAGAGCGTGCAATGAACAGGCGTGAGTGGAGAATGGTTGTGAATGGTTGATTTTGACGCTGCTCTGATGTGCTTTCCCGCCATTGGCATCCCGCTGTCGGGATGGTCGTGGGTGGGGGGGGCCCGGCCATTATGACGCGGTGGGGGTAAACCAGTGAAAACTGTCGGGCCCTGCTGCTGACGACGGTTCCTCGGTGCATTCGGGATCCTGAGTGTAAGTTGAGGGGCTACCGGCCGGACCCTTTAGCACAAAAGGGCTAAGTTGTGTGAGTGTGAGCGTGTGAGGTGCGCCTTGCCGTCGGCCACCCCCCTTTCTGGGGGATGCGGCCTAGTGTCTGTATCTGTTAAATCCCTCACTCAACGCCTGCTGGAACTCTTTAGCTCTGCTTGCCACATTCAGTTCACTTTCCCTTCACTTCTTTCTTCCTCCTTCGACTCTTTTGTTCCCCTTACACCTCTGATCCACTCCTGATCTTCCCTCCACTGTCATTTCTACCTGGCGCGACATACCTCCGTACCACATCCTCTCGCAGAAGGAGCTAGGGTTAAGCAACAAGAAAAACAGTCACATAATTTACCACTGCATCTTCCATTCTGGCATTTAGGTCCATAGTACCAGCACGTTGTATCATCCTTCAAAACTCTCAATACGCTCATTCAGGTTATCACACAAATGCTCCCTCTCCTCCTCACACTTCTTGCTACCTGGTCTGTAAGCACTCGCAAACGCTCATCTTTCTATACCCAAGTTAACATTCACCCACATCAATCTAGAGAACACTTCCTTCCACTTGGTAACGCTAGTGCCAACCGACCACTCAATAGTAACACCACACCTTCCTGCACGCCCGACTTTCTTCCACTTCCACACCAAACTCATAGTCGTCCCAACCTCACAACTTCGTCTCCCTCAGAGCCAAGACATCTAACTTCCTCCTCACAAACATTTCGCCGATCTCTTCTCCCCACGTTCGTCTTGCCGTGGCCACATATTTTAGAAAACTTGGAATAACAATACAACAAAAAGACAAATTTATAAATACCAATAGCGCAGGCAGCCGATAATGATATGAATAGATTAGATTAGAATGTCAAGGCTTTCTAGTGCACTGGAGTCAATGTCCTTCTGGCACCGAACGAATGATATGAATAACACCTAAGGCAAAAATGCAAAAATTGACCGACACATCTTTACCTGCATCTCCACAGCCAGTTCCGATGGATTTCATCTAATTTCGAAAAACACTTCAACCAATATCAAAAAGTACAACAAACTGGAACCTAATCTCATACATCATACTTTAAAATGTATGGCAACAGACATAACGCAGATCTTTTGCTGCCCTGCAACATCGCTATTCTAGGGATGACAATAGTGAAGTGAAATCCAGTGTTCACACACCTAACTATTAACTCTGTGAAGATGCGCCTCAATAGCTACTAAGCCCAGGTCAATTTCTTGGTTGAAAGTGACGAAACGAATGCTCAAGATTCGGGACGAAAAAATCTAAGAGGCATTAGCTACTTCAGATCACAGCAATAAGTTGAGCGTTATTTAAACGAAGTTTGTTTGTTCAGACGCTATAGGAGCAGACCAAATACTCCTAGATAAGTTCAAGAAAGAGGGCTATTTTTTAGATGATGGCTTAGTTAGTCCAGCGAGGAGGGCTTCATTCAAAATATGTCCCACGAAAATTTGACTCAGTGAAAAGCCCAAATCTCCCAACCATACAATACCAAAGCCTCACTTACCTTCTCGAGGCAGGTCTGAGCGGAGGAGACAAGGTCGGCAAGATGCTGGGCCACAGAGTCGTCGGTGGGCGTTAGGCCGCGCACGCACGAAATGCTGTCGGTGACCACCAGAGCGAGGCCAGCCAGTCGGGGTAGCTCCTCGTCTTTGAGGATGGTGGGTATGT
Source organism: Gammarus roeselii (assembly GCA_016164225.1). Classification (NCBI taxonomy): domain Eukaryota; kingdom Metazoa; phylum Arthropoda; class Malacostraca; order Amphipoda; family Gammaridae; genus Gammarus; species Gammarus roeselii. Next base: position 10,805 of record SDVV010022642.1, on the reverse strand, counting down.
TGCCGCCTTTACCCTGACTCTTGAGCTTCTCCTGCCAGGCCCTAAGCGATACGTCCAGGTCTCTGTTGCGACACAGCATGGGCACGCGGTTCTTGTGCACGATACGGATAATCCCAGGTGGTTGCGACCACGCTTCACCATCCACCTGCACAGGAAGCCCCTCCTCACCAAGTATGGTGATCTTGATGGAGCCGCACTGCGCAATCCTATGGTGCTGTAGGTTGATGATCCTTGAGGCTGCCATTTGAGCAGACCCGAACACAGCCACCACCTCCAACACGCGGTCATCGAAGCTGGGCGCAAGGAAACAGTCGTCCTCTTTGGTGCCACCCCAGAAGTTTGTGCCACCCATGAAGCTGGGGATGTTAAGGACCACTATCCCCTGCAGGGAGGGCAAAGGGATTCGCTCTCCGTCACACTCGAGTTGCACACGCTGGTCCAGGTTCTTGTAGGTCTTACAGAGCCACTCCTTGGAGGCCAGCACGCCGTACCACATAAAGTTCTTAGTCCTCGAGCGACATTTCTCCGGGTGTTCTTCACGTTTGTTGTGGAAGTCCAGCGTGATCTTTGCGTCGATGCCGATGCCGAAATAGTTGTTCATGACGCAACGCTCCTCGAATCCTTCAAGCGAAGACGTATCGAGGTCCATGAGAGGAGAGGCGGCGGCACATAGTGCGTCGGCGTTTGCCAGCAACACCTTGCTGATGAGTCCTCCTGAGTGGTTGCCTGAGGCGATGTTGGGCCAGATGGGAAGGGATACAAGCGGGTTGATGATAGGCAGCGCTTTTTGCTTGCCCGTACCCCCTTGCCCTCGCGGAGAGTGGTGGTGCTGGGCCGCTCCTCCTGAAGCTGCCGAATGGCTCTGAGACCGCCTGGTGCGCTCTGGGCTCTTACTTTTGTCGCGACCGCCCCCCAGCCCCCCAACCCCGAGGGTAGAGATGGCTCCCGCCGCCGCCTTCAGCATTGAGCCCGTGGAGATGCGGCGGGAAGCTAAGGAAGTATAATTAGTGGGAGGGTGAGTGCGATTACATCAGAGAGCGCGGGATTGAGGAAGGCTGGTGAAGCCAGGGGAAGGGCCAACTGAGCGCTAGGCTATGCACAAAAATAGACTAAAAAACCAGCAAATAAATTTTTTCTATCACATAATCAAACTGGATTTCTAAAGGAATAATTTTGTGCTCAACGTTTAACAAACGTTAAAACTTGACCGAAATCCAATATTGGCTCATATGAAGTTAGTAACGTTTAATATTTCAACATATTAAACAAAACAAACACTTTCCATGCGTATTCCAACACACATCAAATAGTGGACACAAGACAGATTTATTGCTAAACTCACTGAGGCTGGCCCGAGGTTTTTCCTCGTCGGGAAAGGACTCTGCGCCCTCTACTATCCTCTCGGTGGGGAGCATTAGATGGCATTCACTCACGCTGGCCCGAGAAGGCAAGAGGAAGGTGCATTCCTTGTGACCAGGCGCCCGTAGGGGAAAAGTAGTGGTAACTGGTGAGAGCAAACTGGCACTGCAGCTCCCGCCGGCTAGAGCGCTTTGTCGTGGACGCTCCTCTTTTAGTGTAACTGGCTTTGCGGGTTCAGTGACCTCGGCTTCGTCGGGTGACTCAACAGTTGGCTCAGGATCCGAAGCAGTTTGGACCTCGACAATGGTCTCTTCCTCAGCCGTGTGGGGTTTGTCGTCAGGTATCGCATCGATATCAGTTTCTAGAATTCCTTCTGCTCTCCTATTTTCTTCAATTGGCACCTTTGTTGACACTTCTTCGCCTGTGGGGGCTGTAGGCTCCAAGGATAATTCTTCTTGCAGAGTTTCTCCCAATGTTCCTTCATCTTCATCGTCCTTGATATCATCAACAGGTTTTTGCTCATGTTCAACTCTTTCTTTCACACCTTCTTCCACATCTTCATCATCATTTTCAATGTTCCCATTTTCCCTGTCCAGTTTTTCTCTAGCAATTCTATCTTCAGTCTCCACATCCTCACAAACATCCATCTTGGCACAGGGTTGTTTCTCGTCCTCTAAGCTCTCATGGCGTATGGCCCACTTGAGCTCTTCCTCGAGCGTCTCGTGCTCCGAGAGTCTGCTGAGGTCTGCAGCGTGTCTCAGGGCGGGATCTCCTCCATCACTCTCGCTCAGGTCGAGGTCCGTCTCTTGCGGAGTCTCTAAAGTCATGGTGTGGTCGGACGTGGTTGTCTCGGCCAACTCTTTTGTATCGGTCTCCTCGGTGGTTATTTCAGAGTCCTCCTTGGAGTCCTGATCGTCGTCATCTTTCACCTCATCACTGTCCGTACCGGGTGCGGAGCCCACCTTCTCGCGGACAGTATCGTCAGTTCCCTCACTATCGCCAGAGTCCTTTTCAGTTTTATCTTCTTTTTCCTCTTCCTCTTCTTTGCTGTCAGCGTCACCTCCATCGGGTTCTTGTCTCTCCCCTTGTTCCCCAAGCTTAAGTTCCTCCTCATCCACGGATTCATTCTCTATCTCGTCGATGTCAATGGAGGTGTTCAACGAAGTAGTCAACGAGTCGCGTATCTCACTAAGGGACTTCTCTTCGAAGAGGTACGGCTCATCTTCTCCAACATCCATCAAGTTGTCCGTGGACGACTGAATCCGGACCTCGATGTCCTCAACTATGTCCTTGAGCATCTCCATGGGAGGATCCCTTAGGCTAGCTCTGTGGTCAGCGAATTCGTTGGGGACGGGTAGGGTCTTGTTGAGCTCATAGTCGTACTGGCTCTCTCTCCGAGACGGTACCGGGGAGATGGTGTTGAAAGGGAGACCGTCAGCATCGGTGGTGAGGCAGGATGGGGACGCAGGTGGGGAGAAGAAGGAGCGGGGCGATTGAGGCAGCAGCTGGGACTGGTAGGGGAAAGGAAGTGGGAGGCAAGGGTTGGTACTGAGCCTCCTGTCTCCCGGAAGAAGTGGAGAGCTCGGAGGGAGAGGAAAAGTCGTGGTGATGGAGGAGACGAAAGCCGGTAAGTGGGCTGTGGTCGTGAACGGGTGGCCCATCTGAGTAGGACAAAGATTCATTAATACAGATACACAATAAACAATTTGCAAGGCAAAATTATTCTAAATATATTTTTTGCAGCAGATGAAAGCGCCAAAATAAAATTCCAATCTAAAGCATCTCTGCATTCTACTCATTATGAGCCATGGCGCTTATTCTACTCATTATGAGCCATGGCGCTTATTCTACTCATTATGAGCCATGGCGCTTATTCTACTCATTATGAGTCATGACGCTTTTCCCCATTCAAAAGATGGAAACGCAACAAATTCTTTCAAGCAGAGCAAAAAAATCAGGAATAAAAGAACTGCCTTCGTTGCCTTTGCCCGAACAGTAACAAAAGCTTCGAATGAAAAACTCAATGACCAGCAGCAGAGTCCTTGCTTGGAGCAATCATTGATATAAAAACAGGCAATGGCCGCATCAACTCAATGCCCAGCAGCAGAGTCCTTGCTTGGAGCAATCATTGATATACAAACAGGCAATGGCCGCATCAACTAAATGACCAGCAGCAGAGTCCTTGCTTGGAGCAATCATTGATATACAAACAGGCAATGGCCGTATCAACTAAATGACCAGCAGCAGAGTCCTTGCTTGGAGCAATCATTGATATACAAACAGGCAATGGCCGTATCAACAAAATGACCAGCAGCAGAGTCCTTGCTTGGAGCAATCATTGATATACAAACAGGCAATGGCTGCATCAACTAAATGACCAGCAGCAGAGTCCTTGCTTGGAGCAATCATTGATATACAAACAGGCAATAGCCGCATCAACTAAATGACCAGCAGCAGAGTCCTTGCTTGGAGCAATCATTGATATACAAACAGGCAATGGCCGCATCCACTAAATGACCAGCAGCAGAGTCCTTGCTTGGAGCAATCATTGATATACAAACAGGCAATGGCCGTATTAACAAAATGACCAGCAGCAGAGTCCTTGCACGGAGCAATAATAGATACTGAACAGTCAATGACCAAATCAGTCAAGGAAGACTTTGCAATCAATCGATCTCTTCAACGACACACCCAAATTGTGAAGGCAAAAGTTTTCATGCTAAGAGGTCAGCTACTGAAACAACTGATGCCATCTATGGCCTAGAAAAGTCAGGTAACACATAGCCGATGCTCTGAACAAGAACATCAGATAAGAGTTTGAAAATGGTTACAAGTCTTTACAAATAGCCCCCTACCTTTGCGAGTGAGGACGATTGTCCCTCCTCCTCCCCATCCTCGCTGGGGAGGCAGATTCGAGGGAGGGGGAGAGTAGCGAGGGCCACTTCCTGACGAGCAAGCTGCTCGTTCTGCTCGTCGAGTACCCGCTCGGTGTGTTCGATGATCTGTCGCACCGCCTTCTTCAGGCTGTTGGCACGAGACATGAGCGCCTCTCGTTCCTGGAACTGCTTCTGCGGGCAGGGAGACCAGGCATGAGCGCTTCGTGCTCCTGGTACTGATTTCTTTTTGAGCAGGTTGACATGAGCGCCTTTTGCTCTGGGAACTGCTTCTGTGGCCAGGAAGAATGAGCATAAGCGTCTTTCGCTCCCGGAACTGCTTTTGCGTGCAGTTAGACTGAACACACCTTTACTTCTCTTCTAAGCTTTTGGAACTGATTTTAGGGGCAAGACTAGGCAAAAGCGCCATTCTCCTGAAATTAGTTCTGTGGGCTGGGAGACTGAGCAAGAGCTCTTTTCATGCCTGAAACACGAGACGCAAAAGGCAAGAAAGCAGCACATCAAGGCTGCGTCACCACTCACGCATATCTATTGCACGATCTTTCGGTTCCTCCACATTTATGTCTCTCATTCATGACCCCTGTTTCATGCCCTCCATCCACACAGCCTTCGGTCTACCTCTAGGCCTACGTTTTCTCACGTCCGCTTTCATCACCCTTTTCATCGATCTCCCATCAAACATCCTCACTATGTGTCCAAACCACCTCAGAATACACGAATCCGCAATGTCCTCTAACTACCTTACCGTCCCCGTTCTGATTTGAACAACTTCATTATTGAACCTATCCCTCAGCGTCACTCCAGATATGCCCCTCAAGCATTGCATCACATAACATTCAACCTTCTCCTTTCTTTCGCTCAGCCCTGAGGAGCACAGTTGGGACAACTTCCCCCTCATACAACCCTCTAATTGATTCCATTGCCAACGTCCTTCAGCTCATTACACTCCCTTCCACACCCTTCTTTCATTCGCGATTTCATCTCAGTTTCCAATAGTTCAGTGTTCTCCACATGAGAGCCCATGTACTTCAAACACAGAACTTCCTCCAGTAACTCTTCATTTACGAGGACACTGATTCTGTTTCCACTGACATTCTTCGAACATTTCATTACTTTACTTCTACCCACGTTGCAGCTGCCTCCTCTCACACACTTTACCAAAATTCAACACTTGTCTACACAACTCCTCCGAGTCTGCCACCAGTGTCGTATTATCCTCAAATAGTAACCGAATCAACTGCCAACCCCGCCCATTTGCTAACTAACAGCTGTAAACCTCGACCCATTTCACTCGCGATCACTTCCCTGACAACTCCATCCATGTAGGGATGAAAATGCTCGGGGAAAATAACGCAACCTTGTCTGTCCCACTTTCACTGTGAATCAAGCGCTTGCCTCAAAATTGCTTAAAAAAAATTCTGCACACTTTATACCAATACTAACGCGAATATTATAATAGGCTGACGATTTAAACGTGCAAATACAGACACTAGGTCAAACCCATCATGGAGGGGGCAGGCCAACAGCAAGACGCACCTTACTCTCCCACAACTTAGCCCTTTTGCGCTGAAGGGTCCGATCGGAAGACCCCGTAACACACACACTCTAGATCATGAGTGCGGTCCGAGGTCAATGTCAGCAGCAGGGCCCGACAGTGTGACTGGTTTACTCCTGCCAATTCATAGTGACCGCTCTTCCCCCCCCCCCATGAACCCATGACCATCCCGTTTCTGAACGAGATGCCAAGGACGGGAAAGCACATCAGGGCAGCGTCAAAAAAATCATCCATTCCCAACCATTTTCCACTCACGCCTATTCATTGCACGCTCTCTTGCTACCTCCACACTCATGTCTCTCTTTCCTAACGCCTCTTCACACCATACATCCACCCAAATTTCGGTCTACCTCTAGGCCTACGTGTACTCACTTTCGGCTTCATCATCCTTCACACCAATCTCCAATCATCCATCCTCTCAATATGCCCAAGTTATCTCAGAACACGCGAATCTATTCTGCATTCCAACTTCCCCATCCCCGTTCTAATTCGAACAACGTCGTTATTGATCCTGTCTCCTAGCGTAACTCCAGCCATGCTCCTCAAACATCTCATCTCATTAACATGCTATCTTTTCTATCTTCCGCTCTCACCCCGTAAGTCTCTGCTCCGTAGAGCACAGTTGAGACAACTACCCACTCATACAACACTCTCTTTGCTTCCATCCCCAAAGTCTGACAGCTCATTACACACTTCAGTGCACCCAACCCTACCTTCACTGGCCGGCTCACATCAGTTTATATTGAATCAGTCTTTTCCACATGAAAGCCAGGATACTTGAAACACTAAACTTCCTCCAATAACTCTCAAGTATGAGAACGTAACTACAGCTCGTATCAACATTCCTCGAGCATTTCATTATATTACTTCTACCCGCTCCATACAAACGCAACAGCCTCCAATGCGCTTGCTTGTCAGCTCTGTCGTAGGCCTTTTTCAAATCCACAAAGGCCCCGAATGCATTCTTTCCCTTCGTAAGGCACTTCTCACAGACTTGTCTTACAGCAAAATGTGATCGGCACACCCTCTATCACTCCTAAAGCCACACTGTTCCTCGCCAATTGCACCATCCGTACAGTTTAGTCCTTTTGATTGACAGTCCCGTACAACTTACTGGCCAATCATAACAAACTGATACGTCTTGAGGTGCAGCATTCGTTTTCATCTCCTTTGCCCTTACAGAGTGTCACAATGCAAGCACCAAGCCACTCAAACGGCATCATGCCCGACACAAAATACAGATTTAGTAGCTTCACCAGCTATACGATAATCGTTACTTCACCCCTTTTCAGACTCTCAGTCGCAACGGCATCGCAACCAGGTGCTTTCCCTGCTTTCATCACCTCTATCGCCTCCTGCACCTGTTTCTTAGTAACGTCCGCAACAAGTCGACATTCAAAAATTCATCAAAATATTCGCCCCACCTTTCCATGCATCACCACTTTTCTATACATCACCACTTTCCAACAACAACCTCTTCCTCCCCCTTCCTGTTCTACTCCTTGCTTACCCTCTTCACCTCTTTCCAGAATATCTTTTTCTTCTTCTCGGAATTCAGTCACATCCAAGTGCTTTACCTGGCATCAGCGTCCCTTTCAGCCCTCCTCACCACCCTCTTCAGCTCATTTCACTTTTTTATATATATATAGTTGTCATAGGCTACCAACGACCCGTTTGCAACCGCTTCTCAACGGCTCTTCTTTTCTGCGTTAACACCAAGTGACCTTTTCGTTCCAGCACTCAGCCCTTTCTTCTGCACCCGCCCACACGGAGCACATCACTTACATTTTCGCACATTTCAACAACGCATCTCTGAACGTTTCCATTTTTCTTCAACATCTCTCCGGTCCTCCCTTCTCACGCTGTCATATTCCTTCCTTAACACCTGCTGGAACTCCTCAGCTCTACTTCCACATTTAGTTCACTCCCCTTCCCTACCTCTCTTCCTCGCTGCTCCACTCTTAATCTTCCTTCCACCAGCACATGGTTAGATACTCATACCCTCCCCTCTCAACACCCGCACATCCAACAGCTCCCCACCACTCTCCTCAAAATGAGCACAAACTTTGTCCGCGCTCTTTCTCCACCACTGCACCATCTTTACCCATGTGTAATTGTGGATGTCCCGCATCTTGAACAAGCTGTTTCCAACCACCTGCTCCTGCTCCATGTACAGACCAGTAAGGTTTTCTCCACTGTCATTTCTACCGGGAACACCAAACCTCCCTCCTCCCTATCACATTCTCCACCACTACATCTCAAATTATCGCATTTAGGTAACTCAGTACAACCACATTGACCACCAATACTCAACAAACTTACTCAGGTCGGTCCAAAATTGCTCCTTCTACTCCTCACTGCTTGCTACTAAGGTCGTATGCCCTCACAAACACCTATCATTCTATACCTAATGTAACTTTTACCCACATCAATCTTAAGGACACCTCCTTCCACTAGGTAACGCTACTAGCCAACCGCTCACTCAATGTCACCACCACATTTTCTCGTGCCCAACCTTCCTCTACGCCAAACTTGCTTCCACTTACCACACCAAATTCCTATTTACCCTTTCCTTTCAACTTCATCTCACTCAGGGGCAACACATAACACTTCTTACTCAGAAACATTTCGCGAATCTCTCTCCTTTTGCTTCATTCGTACTACAACCAAGCACATTAGCGACCCTCACAATAGGGTTCGAGAGGCGTGAGCCTCTCCTCCCTCCGCTGGTCTTGGAGGGAGGAGTTCACAGAGGAAGGGATTCCTATACCCTTGCTCCGCCTCTGTTATTCACCTTCTTTTGAGCCAACGCAGGGGTTACGGTAGAACGACTTCAACATTCCCGCTGCAGGGCTCCCCTAGTAGTCGCCTCTGACGACACTTAAGGGATTACGGTGGCAGGATTCTATACCCCTGACACAAGCAATTTAAAATTGAAGCCTATAAACATCAAAATATAAAAAATATATTGAATGCCAAATCAAGTGTGGAAGGCTTGTAACATTCAATGCCAAGATATCTTGTAATGTCAGAAACTAGTATATATATTAGAAAACATGAAGCATAAATCCATGTGAAGATAAAAACTAAATACAAACGAGCTTCATTGAACAATAGACAGCATTACCGGTATGCTGGGCAGGAAGATATTTGATAAATGATTTAAACATTAATAAAAACTATTGAAAAATGCATCAAACTTCAATAATTCAAGACATCACAACCGATATATACAAGGAATAATACAAAACATATTATTAACAAATAGTAGGGATCTCAGAAGCGAAGAGATATTGAAGATATCCCCGGAATGGTTGAATGGACGCTCTTAGTATATATTCATCCCCGGAATGTTAGAAGGGATGTTATTAGTAGCTATATAGTATATAAATTTGCAGATCCATCAGTGAAATTGCAACCTACACGCATAACTTTTTTTTTTATTTCTCTAACATGGAGAGTTATGGTGACAGTTTGCGTGAGAGAGGGTATTGCATTTGGGGGAAAGGAAGGATAGTGTTGATGGAAGGAGGCATTTGGAAGTATCGTTGGGAGCAAGTGGGTGAGAGGATGAAGTTAAGATATTAGTATAAAGGTGTTCGGGAGAGTTGAGTTCTATTAGAGACGCTGCTGAGAGAGAAGTTAGTTGAGGAATTGCTCTCCAGGGTAAACTTTGGTAAGGAAAATAAACTTGAGGAAAAAATACTCTGTCGAGAACCAAGTTAGGTCTTGGGGATCACAATCGATGGAGCATTGTTGAGGAGAGAAAATAGGTGGGACGGTGTGGGAAAAAAAGGAGGTGTAGGTCAAAATGATGGGGGGCGGTCATTGCTGTGGAAAATGTGGTGTGGGGAGTAGTCTCAGTTGAGGGAAAAGTTGAGGGTTTGATCACCGTTGAAAATAAAGTAAAGGGGTCACAGTTGAGTACAAAGTTGGGAGGCGGTCACTGATGAGAAGAGAAGGTGTGTGTGGAGAGGGTCACGCAACCTCAACTGTAGACATGCGAGTTGAGATAAAAGTTTGAAGATGGAAACCGCTGACAAAGAATTTGTGAGGGAAGTCAGTGTCTGAGGGGGACTAGCAGAGTTGGGAAGAATCTGTGTCCGAGAGGGACTTAGAGAGTTGGGAAAAGTTTGAGTGGCTTTGTTTGGGACCGACTCATGTGAAAAAAGACTAGCAAAGCGGCATAGGCCAAAATGGGAACAACACAGACAAGTAAATTCTTTGATTAGATTAGAGTGCCAAGGCTTTCTAGTGCACAGGAGTCAATGTCCTTCTGGCACCAAACGAAGTAAATTCTTTGAGACCAACTGCTTGGCCAGGTAACAAGAATATACACTGAATATCAGACATCAAGACACAATATTAGAGCAGTTCACAGAACAATAAATACCAATGAAAATGACAGCAAAACTAACAGCATTTATGAGACATCTCAAGGTAAGGCATAACATGAACTTAGGTGCAGGAACTTCAATACAGGATAAACAGTCCAAAGAAGATCAGTTGCTGGGCACTGATAAGGAGGAAGAGGCTGAGACTGGAGACCAGGGGAGTGAAAAATCGACGGACACATGGCAATGAGAGATGCAAGACCTAACCATTAAAAATTTATGACAACCAGCAAATGAAGGTTGAACGGCCATATTTTACGACTAGAAGGCGTTAGTGACGACGAAGTTGCTAGCCTCGTTGACTTAAGATCGGTGAAGGTAAACAACGTAGAAATGAAAGCGCTTGATAAGTAATTCAGGTGAAGCTTAAGAAGATGATGAATATTTGTATTTTGTAAATATGTACATATTAAGATCCATGCTATAACTCTGATGATGAAAGATTGAAAGAAAATTGATGATGAGATAGAACCAAGAAAAAATCAGCTACCCATCAACTCCTGAACAGTTACCAATTTCTGCAAGGTTGCTAAAAATAATTTTTCTGACGTCACTTTGATCTCATGTTTGGGCATGCTCTCACGAGCTAGAGGTCTAATAGAA
>SDVV010022641.1:0-12904 GCA_016164225.1 Gammarus roeselii | reverse complement strand
AAGTCCGTACTGCATCTTTGTGGAATTTTCGTCATTGATCCCTAGCAAATGTGTAGTTTAACGTTTAGATGATAATTTTCTGGATGGATGGGTCCTAGTGTAGAGGTGGTTTATACTCTTTGGTAGTCATTTTCTGGAGTTCATCCATGTTCAACGGGATGTATCTTTGTTCGAGGCTGTTCAGAGACGATGGGTTAACAGATGCGAGGTACGTCTGTGGCATCGTATCATGACAGTGTGTTACCTCTAAATTTGTTATATATCAGTGGTAGATTGCTGAGAAGTGACCTAGTAAAGCATTATAGAGTTTTATTTTATGACACAGTAGGCTTGGATTTGTATTCCCAGAGGCATAGCATCAGTTAGGTCTAGGAAATTTAATATAGATTAGAATGGTATGTTAGTATAAAAAAAAATCACATTAACTCAGCGTTAAATATCAGTTATTTTTCGGTATGGCTGTTATGTTAGTATATGATCTTAGTCATGAACCAGATCATGTCGGATATTGGAGTAGGATTCATCATCTGGGTGCGGTATGATGCACCGTACATAATAGTTAATCGTTGTTGCTTAGGGTTGAGTTGAAAATCTGCGGTTTTTTGCTGGATTAAATTGGAGAAAATGTATTCAACTGCTTTTCATATGATAAATATACAGCCCTGGTGGAGAGAATCATACATAACAATATCATACATAGCCATCAAACTTGATTAAAACTACATACCTATTGGATATAATCGGTTAAGTTGCCTAGGTAATAATGTATTCGTCTTTGTTTGGTAACCCTTTTTGCATTCATCGATATTTGATCTATGTTATCGTACATTGATATATATTTCGCTAGTTATGCACCAAATACATGGTTTATATCCTAGATCTTGTGGATTGCGGACCTTACAATGCAGAACTGTATGAACAATTGTTAGAGTGAATTTATTCAATATTTGATATAATAGACGAAAATAGTAGGAGCAAAACGTCCAACACTACAAAAAAAACTCATATTCCAACAGTAAAACCGTACATAAATCTTGCTAACGCTTCAACATTCGTAACACTCACTGACGTATGGGGTAAGCTTACATAAACGTTTTGAACTCGAAAGTCCACAAACGAGCGATGTCCTAACATTACTCGGGACTGGTCGATATTACTGGACTTGTAACAAGCGAAGTGAAAAAATATACATATAAATGTAGGCACACAATCTGCTAAAGATTGGTAAAACTACAGGGTCAAGTGGATAGATTCGATAAGGATGAAGGTTAAATCATTGAAGAAAAATACCTAACATAAGTATGAAACGGTGGATAATATACAATCCTTGGTAATTTTAGGTTAGAATGAGTTAGGATTATGGCCATCATTACAGACCATCAGTGAAAAATGCTACAGTAGATCTGGTGAATGGTCGAAAAAGTCAAATATTCTGAATGGGAACGCAGTCTCCTAACGAATTCTGAATTAATCAAAAATTTCTAAGTGTCTAAACTGGAAATGAAATACAAACATTTATAAAAGTAAGACTTGCGGGAATAAGCATCTAGCAAAGACCTGCGATTGGATAACATAATTGAGATGTTCATTCAATTATTGAAAAATTTCAACACTAACACTCAACACAAATCCGGTAGAATAGTTCTCCAAGGCAATATGGAACCGGACCCAAATCCAATGTCGAGAGGGGGAACACATCAAATTTTTGGAGCATTTCATCCGAATAAGCGTATTTTATACCCAACATTCCATGAAATTAGGCAAATTTATATCGAATACAGATATATTCCTATGATATCAAATCAAAATATACACCAACATCTAAAAAAATAGCTAAATAAGATTTTCAACTCTACCCTAAGCAACAACAATTAACTATTAAGTACGGTGTATCCTACCGCACCCAGATGATGAATCCTACTCCAATATCTGACGTGATCTGGTTCATGACTAAGATCGTATACTAACATAACAGCTATACCGAAAAATAACTGACATTTAACGCTGAGTTGATGTGATTTTTTTTATTTCATACTAACATACCATTCAAATCTATTATAAATTCCTAGACCTAACTGATGCTATGCCTCTGGGAGTACAAATCCAAGCCTACTGTGTCATAAAAATGAACTCTATAATGCTTTACTAGGTCACTTCTCAGCAATCTACCACTGATATATAACAAATTTAGAGGTAACACACAGTCATGATACGATGCCACAGACGTACCTCGCATCTGTTAACCCATCGTCTCTGAACAGCCTCGAACAAAGATACATCCGTTGAACATGGATGAACTCCAAAAATGACTACCAAAGAGTATAAACCACCTCTTTACTAGGACCCATCCATCCAGAAAATTATCATCTAAATGTTAAACTACACATTTGCTAGGGATCAATGATGAAAATTTCACAAAGATGCAGTAAGGACTTACACTTCATGAACATACAATCCTATGATTCTCGTGGAAATAAAAACATAACATCAGGAACATATATAAAAAGCTAAATAAGGTTCTCTACTCTGCTATAATTTACATAAAAATTGTGCTAGATTATGGTATCCATCCTAATAAATCGATCCATTTACACAAACAAGCATAAACAGAATGAGCTTTTTGCCTAGGGGTCTCTCTAACTCCTCCTAAATATTGAAGAATGGTTGTACAATAAATGTACAATACCCTAACAGCAAGACCAAATTTGTAACAAATCGTCTGTTCTATATCTATAATAACCGCGTCAAATATTGTATCAGGATGAAAGAATATATATAAAACACTAAAAATGAACAATATGTAACTAAATTAGACCTGAAATAATGTTCTATTATGTAGATACATACGTAATATATCCTAAATTGTATAAATAACCAACAATTGCATTGAAGATGGAAATTCAACAGAGATGCTACAAAACTGAAAGACCTATATTAAAACTCTCGAGATGAAATAAAGCAAGAAGATTAATTCTCTACCATCCCCAAAACATACATTAAAAACGTGATGAATGAGAAATGAAGTATCATTTAACCGAACAAATAAGAAAAGTGAATAAGATATCAAGACATGCAGGTGACGTAACTGAAACCTATAGTAAATACGGTATAATACATAGAAAATCTAATGAAATTAGTCTCAACTTCAGTCCAAAACAGGGATAAATTAACATCTCTTTAACTAAAGTAACTACGGTTAAATCGTAACAGATGTGTCATATATACATATAAAAACTACCACAATAATGCACAAACCAAGCAATTATGCCTGAAATAGCTTGCTACATGGATGCTTCAAGCCTAAAATACCCTAAAATGCACTCAAACGCCTCTTGCTCCTACGTTGAAAATGTGATAGATATTAAGATAATTGAAGTTGTACACAGCTCATTAAGCTATCGTAGATAAGTATATCTCATTAGGTGAAGGGTAGCCAAACCATAAATGGTCTAGGACCCCTTCATTCAGTAAATCGTCTTCTAAATGATACAGTTTACATTTGCAGGGGATCAATAATGAAAAAATCCATAAAGATGCATAATGGACTTGCACCTCTTAAACATACATTCCTCCAAAATATCCGACATTTAACTCTGAGATCATGAGAATAACGCTATTTTTTACTACGATACCATTCAAATCCATAACAAATATCTAGACCTATTCCAGTCACGTATAATACTTCAGACATATCTTGCATCTGATTCACCCTTCGTGTCTGAACAACATGAAGCAAAGTCACGTCCTGGATATAACCAATAATGACCCTGGCATGAGTCTCCAGTTTAAAGGATAACCCCGATATTGACACGGCAAAAATGCGGTAATCGTCTCTGTCTGAATACATGGACTTCTCCAAAAACCCAAACATAAAATCATTTGCACGATGAAACGAATAAATGACTGCTGGGACTAATGAAAAAGCTAAACGACCAACGAATACCCGAGTGAGATCATTTGCTTGCAACCAACGTGTTACAGTATGATGCTTGCATGTCCGAGGCCTCAGACCAGCAGCTAAGGGTAGCAAAACAGTAAAATACTCATGTGAAATAATACCGTAAAACAAATACGAAGATAATTAGGATTGCGGTCGTATCGATAATCCACAGAAATACTACCACCCGAGGACACTTTTGCGTGAAAAAATATGAAAGCACATCGATATGAACATCTTGTAACCTGAAAATGTTCATAGCCTATATTCAACATCAAGCTGTCTTCAAGCATCTCACCGCTGAAAACTCCACCAAAACAACCTCCGAAAATGAGTCAAATAAAGCACAACTAGCTATTCTCTCTTAATATATACCAATATTTCTTGCATAACTATATCGAATATCCTAACAATTCAGATTTGAGCAGAAAAAAATTATATTCAAATGAGTCATTCAATAACAAACAAAGTAATATATATCATTCCGTGCGAAAAATTCCTGTACAATCATTTATTGCGTTGACAAGGACTAATAACATACGTCTTTATAATCCGTACGTACGCAATCGTAAATAAAAGCAATAAGATACCGATAGGAATCTGATAGATATCGTAAGAAAAACAATTCGCCAAGAGGATCATAAATCTCGAGATAAGATCATTGTGTGACAGTTGACATAAAAAAAACAATCAAGCTAATTACCATTTGCGGTTTGGACCCCGCCTGACTCCGGTCATCCCCTCTCCTCTTCCCCACCCGTCACGGTCAGTCTCTATGTACCGTAAGTAACTCACTATACCAGAATAGAAGAAAATAAACATATAACTACATTGTCCGAGATATACAGTGACTAAGTCGGTCACATTAACAAATAACATACTTCCTAACAATTACATCGGCCGACTCACAAAAAACTTGCGTTCATGGTATCTCTATGCACCATCAGTAACTAACTTGACCATTAGATCAATTTGTCTTTACATAAATCTACAATGTCCGAGATATTCAACGACTAAGTCGGACACATTAACAAATAACATACATCCTAACAAATACATTCGATAAAAGGTTCAAAGATCTAGTCATCCTATATCTAAATCCTTCACAAAGCATTTATGTAGTCCCTAATTAACGCCTATCTAATTCCTTCACAAAGCATATATGGAGTCACTAATTAACGCCAATCTAATTCCTCCACAAAAGCATACATGAACTCCCTAATTATCGCCTATCTAATTCCTTCACAGGGCCGTTCTTGTATCACCTAATTATCGCCTATCTAATTCTTTTACAGGGCAATTCTCGCTCCGGCTCTTTTATCCCTATCTAATTCCTTCACAATTCAATTCTTCGAGTCAAAATTTCCAGGGTAATTCTTGCAGGCAGAATTTCCAGGGCTATATACGCAGACATATACACTACTCGTAGTGAAGGTAACGATCCTGTATGTATAAATTGGACTCATATCTGTACTCCTTCAGATAGCGATTCGCTTTCGGGGAAGAAAGATGCGGCCCAGTTTGATGTGGAAGTATTTTAACAGGAATGAAAAGACGGGGGTATGTGTTATTTGCAGTGCGGAGATAAAATTAAGCAAATCAGGCTCCACATTCGGGCTTTGGCGCCATCTCAAAGGACAATATTATCTTGAATATGATAATTTCAAAAATGAACGAGGAAATATGAGCTCAAAGAATGCATTGGGCGCGTTGATAGAACATAATAAACCGGACTTGGGTTTCCAATCTAATGAGAAAGACAGTTCTCAAAATGGCGGGGGCGTAAAAGAGAGTATGGTGCCACTAACACTAAAGCTAAGAATGTATGAAGATTGGGTGAAAATGGCTAAATCGATGTGGTGGGAAAAAGACTCAAGCCATAATTGAAATTGAAAATAAGGGGAAACGTGGGGTACTTTCAGTGAAATGGATATCACTGACAGTGATATTGGAATGTGTGAAGGAAAACAAACTGCCAAAGTTGAAGGAAACCGAATTATCAAATGGGGTAATGGATGGGAGTCATGTATAAGAAGTAAAAAATTGCATAATAAAATCAAATGTATATCTGACTTTGTTTCAAATTTGTTGGTAATGAAGCATGACCATCATATTTGTAATAAAATCAAATGTATATCTGATTTTGTTTCAAATATCTTGGTAATGAAGCATGAGAAGAGAAAATACTGTCACAAATGTTTGAGTGCTAGGAGAATTGGGAATATAATGAATGGAAATGTGGATAATAGCAAGGAGAAAATCTGAAACGATTTGATGTCACAAACATGTAATAGTGATTAAAATTAGCGTCCATGAAAAGCTCGCTGAAGACTATAAACAAAGTTTTGGATACAAGGCTAGAATTACAAGTATTGCATACACTTTTTCCAAAGGTCCTCGTTTATTTAAAATGTGTACTAAGGGCGTTAGTCTCGAACACCAATAGATCAGAGAAAAAAATCACACCCAGATGATAAATCCTACACCGATATGACGAGTTGAAAGCTTCAGGTGAGGAATAAATATACGTCATTGATAAAGAACCTACAGACTGTCAGTGGCACCAAGGATCCAGATAAACACATGAGAAGGATGATCGTAGTCATTATTTTTGTTTCGCAAAGATGCTCACATCGAATTTTTGGTGTGAAAAAGTTATGTTTTTCCTAAAATGATATCCCATGCATATATATGTATATATAAATATGTCAAAATCTATTATCAATAGAAATATATCTAATAAATCTTTGTTTGGAATATCCTAAATTTAATTCGATTGAACAAGCATTGAAATTGCTCTAAAACGCCTCTTGCCCTGCGTTGAAAATGTGATAGATATTGAGATAATTGAAGTTGTACATAAGTACCTAAGCTATCGACGGTAAATATATCTCAATAGGTGCAGGGTAGCCAAACCATAAATGGTCTAGGACTTCTCCATTCAGTAAATCGTCTTCTAAATGTTAAAGTATACATTAACAGGGGATCAATATTGAAATTCCATATAGATGCATAATGGACTTGCACCTCTTAAACATACATTCCTCCAAAATATCTGACATTCAACTCTGAGATCACGAGAATAACGCTATTTTTTACTACGATACCATTCAAATCTATAACAAATATCTAGACCCATTCCAGTCTCGCATAACACTCCAGACATATCTTGCATCTGATTCCACCATCGTCTCTGAACAACATCAAGCAAAGTCACATCCTGGATATAACCAATAATGAGCCTGGCATGAGTCTCCAGTTTAAAGGTTAACCCCGATATTGACACGGAAAATGTGGTAATCGTCTCTGTCTGAATACATGGACTTCTCCAAGAACCCCAACAAAAAATCATTTGTTCGATGAAACAAATAAATGACTGCTGGGACTAATGAAAAAGCGAAACGATCAACGAATACCCGAGTGAGATCATTTGCTTGCAACCAACGTGTTACAGTATGATGCTTGCATGTCCGAGGCCTCAGACCAGCAGCTAAGGGTAGCAAAACAGTAAAATACTCATGTGAAATAATACCGTAAAACAAATACGAACATAATTCGGATTGCGGTCGTATCGATAATCCACAGAAATACTACCACCCGAGAACACTTCTGCGTGAAAAAATATGAAAGCACGTCGACATGAACATGTTGTAACCTGTAAATGTTCATAGCCTATATTCAACATGAAGCTGGCTTCTAGCATCTCACCGCTAAAAACTCCACCAAAACAACCTCCGAAAATGAGTCAAATAAAAGCACAACTAGCTATGCTCTCCTAATATATACCAATATTTCTTGCATAACTATACCAAATATCCTAACAATTCAGGTTTGAGCAGTAAAAATTTCTATTCAAATGAGTCATTCAATAACAAACAAAGTAATATATATCATACCGTGCGAAATATTTCAATACAATCATATAAATATCGTTGATAAGACCTAATAAGATACATCTATATAATCAGTACGTAAGCAATCGTAAATGCAAGCAAAAAGATATCGTAAGGAATCTGAAAGATATCGTAAGAAAAACAATTCTTCAAGAGGACCATATATCTCGAGATAAGATCATTGTGTGACAGTTGACATATAAAGACCATCAAGCTACTTACCATTTGAGGTTTGGACACCGCCTGACTCCGGTCAACCCCTCCCTTCTTCCCCACCCATCACGGACAGTCTCTATGTACCGTAAGTAACTCACTTGACCAGAATAGAAGAAAATAAACGCATAACTACATTGTCCGAGATATACAGCGACAAAGTCGGTCACATTAACAAATAACATACATCCTAACAAATACATCGGCCGACTCACAAAAAACTTGCGTTCATGGTATCTCTATGTACCATCAGTAACAAACTTGACCATAAGATCAATTTGGTTTAACATAAAACTGCAATGTCCTAGATATACAGCAACTAAGTCGGAAACATTAACAAATAACATACATCCTAACAAATACATTCGATAAAAAGGTTCAAAGATCTAGTCATCCTATATCTAATTCCTTGACAAAGCATATATGGAGTCCCTAATTATCGCCAATCTAATTCCTTCACAAAGCATATATGGAGTCCCTAATTGTCGCCAATCTAATTCCTTCACAAAGCATATATGGAGTCACTAATTAAGACCCATCTAATTCTTTTACAAAGCATATATATATTCCCTAATTCAGACCCATCTAATTCCTTCACAAAAGCATATATGTAGTCCCTAATTATCGCCTATGTAATTCCTTCACTAATTTGCGTTTCGGTGGCCCTACTCAACGCCTATCTATAATCCTTCACAAAAAGCATATCTGCAGTAAGTATTTCCAACCATTTTCGTCACCTCTATTACCAGGGCTGTTTTCGTCGTCCTTATTTGCAGGGCAACTTTTGTCGTTCGTTTTTCCAGGGCAACTTTTGTCGTTATACCTACTACTCATGCCTACTGTCCGGATGTTTCCCATTTTTAGCTGTGATGAGATACTGATTTCGCATATATTAGGTGACAGGCAGTATTTCGTACCTTCTGGATTCACGTACGAAGGGAAATAAAAGTTTTACTGTAACCGGTGTAAATAACTATAGACAATATGTTGCTAAGCCATTCTCCGTTGTTTGTAGGTGTACAATGGATACCATAAATGTTCAGGTCTGAAAACTTTCAAGTACCACAGCTTAGCTTGGAAAACACATTTATGTGAGAATATCAACAACATTCAGCGACCCGTTTGTGACATTTAGCGACTTAATGCATCATTCAGCTTGACGTCACAGGAATTTAATTTTGTAAGCTCTAACTCATTTTCTTTCATTGTTTGAAAACCCCGCATGTATGTACGTTTATTCGCTTTTGAAATACTACATTAAAAAAATGCTGATTGTGTCTGTTTAAATGGTTATGACGTATTTCGTACAAAATCCTCAATCACCTAATTTGCAAGCTGATTGTGAGGCAAAAAATGTTATATTTCATTCCTAAACAATATTTTAATTTGAAATATGCCTTCAAAATTTTATTATTCACAATTGATTCTACTACTATTCATAACAGATCATATACAAAAATATCAGATCTATGATCACTGAGTAAACGTAATAATCAGTTGAAACAGTATATTTTTTTGTAGTCGTGCAAGGAGCCTGAAGCAGTGTTGACAGCTCGTGTTGCTCTGGGAAACAAATTTTTTCAATCGTTATCCAGCTACGTAGGTAGTTTATATTGTGAAATTATATTGAGTTTGTGAATTTGAGAGATAGTATCTTTTTGTAGTGAAGTATTTCGAAGATTCAACCTAATGAATATATCAAATTTAAAAAATTATAAGATTGCTGGGCTATCTCTAGGCACCTTGTATCATTTTTAATCTGCAAGACTTTTATTTGCGGTGAGCATTCAAAAAATGATCTTTGTCTCCCTACCCAACGTGTGTATGCAAATGTAGGTCATCGGTTCGTGTTGTGTACTATATTTAGCTCAAGGTCGTTAAACGAAGTAGACATAATCCAGCACAGCGAGGTCGAAAACACACCACCGCATGTCTGGTACAGAAGATTTAAGAAAAATCTGTCATTTGGGGAGAAGTCCTCGTACCGTGTGGATCACGCCTCTTCGATTAGGCGTCTGCTTGATAAGAAGGTAAGAGTTTTGATTGTTTCCATTTCTAACGATTATTAAGTCCCATATTCTTTAAGATACGAAATCTTTTCAGTCACCCTATGAGTTATGGTGATGTAGTGGGATGCAGTTGCATATCACAGGGTAATCAATACATAAGATATAGGGGAGTGAAGATGTTGAGATGGTGTTTGTGAATCTTTAAAAATCGCGCCCTAGAATAACAATTACGTTATCCCCGCCGGCCAGAACTACTTTCCATAGAAAAATACGTGCGTTTGTCCGGCGGGTTATAAACTCGTACTCACTAAACTTATGGTTGTTATGCAACTTGATGATGGACTAGATTCTCTGGGTCTCTGTAACTAGTAGGCACTTCACGCGAAGTCGCCCGTGAAGACCGTTACTTAATTGTGTGAATGTACGTCGATATGCGCAATTGAATTGTTCAAAAGTGCTACATTTTAATCTAAAATTGATCCTTGATGAATTTTTACTGACTACAAATGTTCCCGGATAGTTCAATCACTGGTGACTGTTGTGGACATGTTAGGACGATCCAAATCATTCTAACATGACTGATATATCAAATGGGACGTCTATTAGAAAAAAAATAGTAGGCCACTGTAGACACAGCATTAGGTATGCGGTTTATGCAATACGGACTCTACGAAACAATCGGTCTATGCAATAGACCGATTAATATATTATATATCCACCATTTGAGTCCATACTGGCATATGTTGTCTAATTTTTCACCACGAATTTGACAGTTACTATCCCACTACACGACTTTTGACTACACTGTCTTTTAATTTAGCATCTTGAAGTGTAGATTAATTTGTTGAGAGGGCTGTCAATTCATGAGTTCTATACGTAGGTTGATAGAAATAGCACAGACTATTATTTTTCGTTCAAAAATAACTAAACAGATGAGGTCACAAGTGCGAAAACCAAGTTTAGAGGTGTATTTCATAGAAATTCAATAGGTGGATAATTTCGTGAGATGAAATCAATAGTCACGTAAATAATTTTAACATCTGGTTTTACTGATGTCAATTCTATCAAATAAATAAAACATCAGAAGTATGGGAACGGTCCAAATATTGTCAATTTTACAGTATCGGAGTATTCGTATCGGTATCGGCTTGCAATGGAATATCGGTATCAGAATCGATATCGCTGGAAGTTTTTTGGGGTATTTGTTAATCTCGAACGCGTATACGCCGTTAATTCTAAAACGGCTTAAAATTATACTTAGCTAGAGCGTTCTTACACCGCATTGACTTCGATTGAATTCTAAAATCGATGTTTAACATCGTAACTGGTTTGTTTATAACAAATTCAATCTAAGTCAATGCGATGCAAGAACGCTGGAGCCAATTATGTTTCTGAACCGAAGTACAGACAATTTTAGAACAATCTGCTAATAAGCATTGAGATTTACCGATACCCATATATCAGTCGATACTGATTCCGAAATCGATACTCCATTTCGAGACGAAAGCGATTCGGATGTCCTGATACTCTTAAAAGGCCAATACCTGGCCAATACACCACTTTTGATTTGATGCTTTGGTTCCAGTTAGCCATTACTTCCTGCAAGGTTCAACATTGCAGTTTGTCTCGGCACATAATACATAACAATTTGGGTGTCAGTGTGGATACAAGTTTCACAATACAAAATCATATTCGTGGGGTTCTGCATATGTTGGTGAGTTGGCAGTCTGTTTGTTGAGATTTATTGTATATTATACTGTCCTTAAATGTTGCCTATACTCGTTCACTTTTTGAGCGTGCATCGTGCGTTTGGAACAACGGATATTGAATGCGTTCAGAGAAGATGGATCAGCAACATTGATGCCCTCTTGATATTGACTATGGTTGTTGTTTGAAGAGCCTGTACTTATTTTATGTCAAGGGTCGGCTTCAGAGAGCAGACCTGATAAAATACTTGAAAGTTTTGCAAGAAAAATCGGAGGATTGGGCAGATATGTTTTCATTGTCTTCGTGAGTTGGTACTAGTTATCATTGGCTGACGTTTGTGTTTGCTCCTCACCCTTCCGATGTCCGCAGTAGGTCCTTCACTATGAGATGTTTAGATGGTATGGAATGACTTGCCTGCTGGAATAAAGCAACTGAGACGACGTCTTGCATATGAAATATTATGCATTTTTTGAAATTGACTAGCATGATGATGTTCAACACGATTTAAGTACGCATATTTTTGATGTATATTATATTTATGATGATGTATAGTCATTTGCCTGAAATCCACATTTCCGGTAGTTTACGCCGTATTATTTGCACTTATTCTGCTGTCTTTCGGTATTTTTTGCCTCATGCCATGCCCTGCGCTCTGGCCTTGTTGGCGCGTGTTGGATACTCATGGGGTCTATAACGTGAAGAACATAAATAAGAATCTTATACGTAAATTGAGATGTAATTGCGATTCTTATATGATAAACAATGTAACGGAAGGCATTTGAAAAAATCCGTTTGTCAGATGATGAATAGTTCCATGATCCGATGTGTTGCCGACGTCTCCATGCATTCAGCTGTTCAGGTCATTCTATAGTGAAAAAAATTAACTAAGGGTTAGTTTAAATTATTTATCAACTATATATAATACTATGCTGCATTATAATTACCAGGGGAGGCATGGTATTTAACGTTTACGTCGGTGTTCATTTTGAGTTTGCTGAAGACGTTTTCTCTTAAACAGGTTTAGGATGATTGCGAGTGCTATTTTTTACATGATATCTGATACAAAGCCACAAAACGGAGAAATATTGGACCAATTTTAGAAGATTACGGCTCATGCTTGAAAATTACTGGAAGATATGTATATA
>SDVV010022640.1:0-12904 GCA_016164225.1 Gammarus roeselii | reverse complement strand
TATATTACATAATACTGCCGTTTTGAAAAGAAATATTTCAAAATTTTGAGTCATTTAAGAATTTCGTAGCTTCGTTTCACACCCTTGCTGGCCTTCCAAGAGTAATGAGCGAACCTGCAAACAAGAGCGCATGCCAGAGAGGGAAGAGTAGCACAGCCGTGCGCACCAGTTCACTAGTGAACAGTCACCAAAGAACAATTAGAAAAATGTTTGAAACGATGGGTGCCATGTTTACACACAAACTATTGTCAGAGATGAAAAAGGGCCATTAGGAAGTGAAAGAGAAATCCACAAAAAATAAATAGGAAACACTGCAAACTAAACTTGGACAGGTCAGGCAATGCACCTACCAAAAACTGGCCAACACTTCTTGAATTCCGACCTACCCCACGACTCGATCACAGCGGAAAGCAAAAAATTCCACACTTCATTACCTCTGAAAACTAAATAATTCCTCATTTCATATGCACACATAGGAATCATCTTCCTATCAGGGAGTTTGCTTATGCCCACATCTACAGGCCTTTATATCCTAACCGACTAGTCATTTCCAACCGGATCACTGCATGTAATCGTGCACAATTTAATTGTATTATAATTATCCTGCAATGTATAATTTCATATCCACAGAGGTAATTCATTCAAACAAAGATTATGTTTTTCCTTGTTCCATGCAGAAAGTCCAATTTTTATTGTATGATTACTATGATTTTTGATCATAAAGTTATTAGTTTTTTTTTTAACGCGAAATCGGGGTTAGTATATTTTGGTATTTTGATGAAAAAAAGGCAAATGTTTCACAAGTGAAATACAAAAAATTGATCGTCAATATTGCCGAAACCTGCAAACGATAATTTTCAAAAGATGTTTTGCTTGACTTTCAACTAGTCGAGACGTTGGTCGTCTTCCGCTCGACCAACCCATCCCAAGTTCTCAAGTCCCTTGCCTCGAGGCCACTTTGCAAGATGACACCAATGTCATTCGAGACCATTTGGCAATATGTCACAATATTCGAATATCACGAGTGTAGTTACCTATTGCCTGACGACATTAAGCCGACCATTCAATCGTGCGGTGCTGAACATCATGAAGACATAAAATGTTGCATCGCAACGTTCTATCCATCTTGAAGCCCCGTTGCTGTGGCAAATTGTCCCATCACAGCAAAGCCAATGATTTGCTACCATTTCAAGCAGGCTCAATGTCATCGGTTATGCTTTTTGGCAGACTTAGCGAGGCGTACTTGGCCGTTTTGATCTCCATTCCTAGGATTGCAATGTGATACGCAAGACCTTTGCTGCTTGGTCGTTCTGGCTTTGCAGACATTCTCTTGGTTTGCTGGAGATATTAGTATTGATGTTCTTTTTATAACTTGCCCAGTTATTTATGTCGTCTCTGCAAACCGGCTTGTTGAAACATGTGTGTTATCTATTTGAGAATTGTCTGATGAAGTTTGTTCATTGCTCATTACTTACTAGTAATAAGCAATGGGGCGCCACGTTAACGAATATATTTATAATGGTAGTTTGACGTTGTTGTTGTGGTGCTTGGACTATTTAACTAGTCAAATGTTCACCCTCTCATATACAATCAACAGTCAAAAGCCTCTTTAACACTTCCCAGGGCACACATTTTTTAGTGAACACAAATATATCATATGACTGCTTAACAATATTACACTGCATCATTCCCTAACGACGAACACCACAATTACACGATTGAAATCTCTAATGACATGTGAAGTTAGTTAATGAACTTTGTTATGGTCAATCTATAACGCTGGAGCAAATAGTGATTCTATTAAATCAATATGATTTGAATTTATCGCACGATATATGGGTTTCAACTTTAACCTTCTCTGATGATTTCATTTTGGTAATAAGATATTGAAGTTCACCAAGCTTCACAGATTTCTCGTTGTAAATCGTCAATATGTATTCATATGACTCGTATCCACCGTAACTTTCATGCACCACTAATATACTCGTCTTCTATCAGAAATATTCGGTAATAGACCTATCATATGCGATCAAATTTTTACAAGTCGAATGGTTCGGGTGACCATTAATGGTTGATCGCATATTATTATTGTAAAGTCGAATCGTGCAGTTCATATTTTCATGCTGATAATTATGTCAATAGCATATGCGTCGAATAATGAATTATGTTACCTACTCTTCCAGTATAATTGACACAATATTTATATCATATTCAATGAACGTGGGCCGAAAAGAGGTTTCTTCAAACTCCAGGAACAGAATGTATGAGCAAGCATAAAAATTACATTACTCCTATAAACTATGATTGATATGTACTCAGAGTTTGGCGAAAACAAAAAATAACAATGACCGAGTACATTTTGCCTCTCGCTTTGGAAGTGCATTCATGAAGTTTAAATTTGATTACTTGCGAAGACCATATGGCACGACATACTGCTTGACAAGTTTGCTGGATACACGTAATGAAACTTTAATGAAATATTCAAACAATTGTCACAACTGAAAAAGGTTTTGATCCAATCCAAAGCATGTTATACAGAGAGAAACGCCAAATAGTGTTCTAATGCTGGAACAAGGCGACTGCTTTCCCAGGATGACATCATGCAAGTCTCACTGGCCTGCTGAAGCAAGTAACTGAGCCCTGCAATGCTGATAAGGGAACACATTAAGAATCCAGACCGCGTTGCTGCCCGCGTCTCATTAATAACAGAGGCAGAGCTGAAATATTCGTCTGAATTAACCATAAGAAGGCTTCTCTGTGAAGTGCTGTCCCTTTAACAACAGAGCAAACTATGTTATTCAGCGGAGAACTTCTCATATAATCTAACATAAATCAAATACTGCTTTATTCCTTTACGGGTGATTTACTATCCAGTGTACCTGATACATTTTTTTTCAGTGAAGATATTAAAATCGATTCAACAAGATTTGCTTACGAGGGAAATTGTTAGGCACGATTTTTTTTTCACACTCGAATTTGTCTGGGTGGAATACAACCTGTACGCTGGTCAGAGTTTCGTTTTTGCAGTTAACGTGACGCGGTCAGCATGGGCGCACGAGTATTTTAGGTGTGTAATTTGTCTGTACAAATGAGACGATTTCCAAAGAGAAAATATTAACCTGATGTTGCTAACACATGTTCTGATCAATCTAGTGCCAGTGTCATGGTGTCTCTAGCAAAGTGTGAGTTTGCAAGGCTAATTATCGTGTCCACCAATGCCTACTCGTCAAACTGACACTCGATCGACGTAAAACATCAGCATAAAATAGAGCCGGGATCGATGAGTGCATTACCCAGCCGAAAGCTATTCGTGCTCGCATCTGACTCATGGGCTCATAGGAAAATAGAATGTAATCACATGCATTTACAGGGGTAACAAAAATAAATTAAAGTTAATATCTTAATTTGATAAACGCTCAAAGTATTCATTTTCGAAGATTATTTATCGTTAGTGCAATAACATGAGCAAGAAGGTCATCACATTTTGCGAATTAAAAACACACATAATTAGAGAAATAAACATTCTGTTGAAATGTATGGGTTAAAAAATTATGAATTGTGACATATCATCAATGTTTTCATTTTATTTCACGATATTATCGTTCATCAAAATGAAGTCACAGAAAACTCCAGAGCTTTATAAATATGTTCCTCATTTAAACATTCCGATACCCAGATCCTTTCACAGTCGTTCCTAAGAAGAGAGCTAGTGGGACAGGACATGCCTTAAAGGCAAACCTCCACGGGCTTCAAAGTTTGTCAAATTCTGCTATTTACGTTCCAAAATGAAGCTTTCTGCTAACAAAGTAACTTCTCCTGGGATCGATTTTATTTAGAATCATTTTTATGAACTGACTTTGACTGATATCAGCTTAAACAATAATTAATTGCATGTCACTTCGATACTGATGCCGAATATCATACAGAGTCCTGGTGGGGATAAGCAATGCACAGGCGACTTACATCGATTTTTCTCCGGTTAGTAATTGTAGGCTACCTTCATGAACAAAATGTTCAAATTAGTAACGGGTTCCCATAATCAGCGAATGGTCGCATATTCGGTGCTCCCAACCACCCAAGGTGTAGCCTGCGAGGTGTGGCCAGAGATGCCCTTACAACATTATTGTTTCACCAAGAATGATTGCAGGTACCCTGACAAACGGATAAGTGGGAAGTTTCATTTGGTTCGAATCATATTCCAATCGTTATATGTAAACATCTAACGAGCATTTCAATAATGACAATGCTGATTGCCCATATGTTTGGTTTACAGAATGGTCAGCGAACTGTTTCCCTCTGTTAAACGCAAAGACAGAAAAACAGATTTCAATGCGTTTTGTTTCTCATTGCTTTTGATTTAAAACACAGCATCTCAAGAGAAAAGGTGTTGCAATGAAGAAATCCTGTGTTTTATTAGCACGAAAAAAGTGAATAGTACCACAGCGAAGTGAGCAGTTGGCTGTCACTACCAAGAAATTGGTCAAGTTTAGGCTACTTATGCATGGATGCAAGCGCACCAGTCCTGCATCCCCGCTGGCTATAGAAGGTAGAGCACCATCTTCGTCGTCTGTTCCACAAGTATATCTCGAAGTGACCTTGAATGGTTGCCACTGTATGTAGCCACCACTGTCGGGCAGCTCCCAATACCCATGCAGGTGTTTAGAGAATCGAGCAGCGCAATGTGTGCGACTGGCTCCTAAGACTGAACTAGAATGAGAGTAATAACGGCTGCGAAAGAAGACAACGAAACCTTCGGCTATTGAATAGCAGTAACTGCAGCAGCGGCAACATGAACAAGTGTATCGATTGCTATTGCTTCAGCAACAGCTGTCCTCGGGTGCCGCTGTCGAGCGGCCACAGGTAATGAGGTCTGCGACTGCGACGCGTGGCAATTGTTATCTAATGTCCACCGTCGATCTAGGAACACACCTCGGAGTGCTGCCATCTAAAAATAAGGGCTTATTATGGTCGGCCAACTGGTTGGCCAATCATAAACTCCAATTCCCTCTCATTTTTGTAGCTAGGCAATACAACTCGATTTGACGTGGTACAACAAACTTGAATGTGCTAGAAATGCTACTACCGCACCTACAGACTCATGTGTGCTACCAATAAACATTTTTTTTCAATATTCTCGGGAATAACAGCGTGTTTGAAATAAACCTCTTGTACGCGCTGTATTTACTTGGCTGAAATATTCCAGCGTTATTTCATAAAGCCTGTCGGCGGCACACGCCACCGATCATTTTTATATCCCTCTGTTGGTTTACAATCTCGCAGTTGAGGTTAGGGCAGCATTCATGGCATTTGGACCTCAAACAAATTGAGTTGTACCACTAGTGTAAAAAATGCATTGCAGTGAGATTGTATGTCTTTATGCCTGTATACACGCAGGCGTTTACTCCTGTATGTCTGGGCATAGAAGGGCTCCATTTGCATATGGTTTGGGTGGAAGGGAGGGAACGAGGATTTAGTGTCGCACTCCGATGCATCCTCTGGGAGTTCTATTGATTTATTCCATATTATCCCTTTCGTATGCAGTATTTTTGTCCTTTCTACAATGAAAGATTACGTAAGCATTTCCTTGATTCCCACATTATTAAATTATATGGTAGGTGCACTGAAGGATTTATATTCATCGAGCAGATTACTTTCTTCGCATTAAACCCTTATATAACGACCAGAATAGATTGATCGAAACTGAAAGTGGTCATGACCGAGATGGGGTAAAGAAGTATAAATGACGGCTCACAAAAAGTGCCTCATGTTAGGCTAGAGGCCAAAATCCGTATTCATGAAATGCCCGTCGGAGAGGAGAAGTCACGATGCTCACGTACAAAAATTAAATCAATATCTGTGATGCTCCTATGTTTCCAGTCATTTTTATCTGTCTGCAAATGATTAAAATAATATGGGTATCAGTGTGAAGAGAATTCTATATTGCTCAGTGTCTGGACAATGAGGGAGCATAAAGTAGGTAAGAGTTAAGAGTTAGTGACCGCACAAATATTTAGATCGTTATTTACATGCGAGAACAACACAAATGGCTCATTCAGATGACTATTCATTAATACTATTCATTGAAACTTCCACGCGGCTCGCGTGAGGGTAGCACAGGCTTTCGTGGAGGAAGTTTTAGACCACCACAAGGAGAGGGGGGGTCGATTCCCTTCAAATAGGGCCGCCGATATATACGTACACACACACGAACAATCTCACCGCACGAACACTGGAACTATTCCACTCCTATTGCACGGTCTGAATATTTATAGTACAGGCAGTGCAGTAGTCAAATCCAATTATTTACAGTTATTCTCTAATAAGGTAGGGACAATTTTTTCACCACGAGTTAATTTAAGTTATAATCAGTATGTAACTATATTGTTTATATGACGGAATTTCCAAACGGCTTCCGATTATTAATTTCCAAGCAAGTTCGTAACGATCAGGATTATGTGTTTCTTAATCATCAATCGTTGTCTGATTTCCTTACGGTACGGTACATTTAAAGTCAATGGGATAATGGACGACGACGTCAGACTCCCTCATTTATATGTTGGCTGATTATAAAGATAATTCGGACAAATACAGGAGCTGTCGCGGCAGAAGCACCCTAAAGTGAACAGTCTTCTCAGTTTTTTATTTCACGAAAGCTCCTGCCAATGAGACATAATCAATTCCACGGCTACCAAAGTTTGGAGGATCTTACAATTCAATAAGATCGGAGTATCAGAAGAAAGTTAGGGGAGTTCGTTTATTTTTGGAGTGGCATCTTCATGCTGGAAAAACAGGAATCTGCAGGTGATGGGGTCTTGTATATATTTATTTACAGAGATTAAACTTTGATTTCTATAAATGTGCGTATTTCACATCTATAAATTATATTCAAAATCGACTGCAAATATATACATATTTAAAATCTAACGTATATTTATGACGTGAAGTCATCAGCTTGCTGCCAACGTCCACCCGTGATGACCATAACATAAAAAATCAATAATTGACGACTCTCGATTTATCATTGATTATTCCTAATTCCATGCCAACATGACGTAGCACATATATATATTCCCTGTTCATCTTCGTAACCAGTTGTTTTGTTTGAGGAACAAGTTAATTTTTGTTTAATTGATTATTCGCCCCAAAACGTTCCATTGAAGGATGGTTTGAATGACTTGTGAATAATATTACTCAGTAAACTATCGTTTTACGTTATGAACATGAATTCGTGTATAATATGAATTTGAATAATTATTCGAGAGATTTAAAAAAAATATTTTCTCCTAAGTTAGTTTTTTGAAACAGTCACCGATAATGCCAGTTAATTTCAATTTTCCACCAAGAGAAGCATCACCGCTTATTGCACACAGAATGGCTATCCAGAAAACTACAACCTATTAAAAGAAAAAAAATATATGTATTTGTATCCAACACTGGCCTAAATGGATTCACGTCGATGATATAATTTGAAACCGTTGACATACCTGAACTGCGTAACTTTTTGTACATGAATTAAATAAATGGTATTTTAGAGTCAAAAAGAAATTTCATTCTTAATAATGTACCAATTAGACTTACCGCAACATCACACTGTGCATGTTGCTAGTTAGGCTATGAATGGAAGTTAGCGATGTTCTTTTTTAATCAGTGCTTGCACAACGTGTTCAAAATCATGGTCGTCAACACAGGAGAAATACGAGGGGTGTCATTTAAAAATGTAAAGCTGGTTACCTTCAACCGATAGTCAACGTCATTGCTACAGCGACAGATAATATAGTTACAAATTTTGCAGCATAGTCACCGGAAAATGCGTACAGCATGGGAGAGACAAAACGAGACATGGACGAACGGAGAACAAGTAAATAGCAAGCGGGAGGCATGATGGGCGAGGTTCACTGATCCAGAAATTCGAGTATTGAAAACCAGAGGTCACTGGGCAAGATGGCTGATAAACGCGAGAATCAAATAGCAATGTAGCAGCCCACGTTTAAAACCAGGAACCATGCGCGATTTATAGATTCGATCACCATTAAACTCTGGCTTGTTTAACTTCGGTCGATTGTTCAAAAAATATAGGAGCATAAGAGGGGGGGGCAGAAGAGGGGCAGAAATGGTCATAGCTGGAATGCGCAATAGTCGAGGAGGAGCAGTTGGTGGGAATGGGAGAGGGGCAGCAATGGTCAGTTGACCTGCTTTACTTCGCATACCGAGAAGTAAAACAATTTCACGTTCGGCTATTCGATTTGATGAAAAACTTTCAACTACAATTCTTATTTTTTTAAATCACAACGATTCGTTATGATGCGTTGTTTGGGTAATTATGTATCAACACATGACCCACCAGTTATAAATATGTATTTAATTTCACGCTTCAACTCATTTCTAGAAATGAAATCATGGGCAGTATAATAACAGTTCAAGAAAAACAGATAATGAAATAAACACAACTTTAGTTATTTACGAGATGAAATAGCGGTGTTGCAAACCATTGTTGCAATATAAATGTTGTGTAGCGGATTATAATCTTTCAATGGTACTCTGTCAAATGCTGGTGGATAGGGATGTTTTACTGGTGAACGGATATTATTATTGCAAGCCTAGGAAGGTGACACTTACCACCCTTATATTCCTACTATTCGTGCTGACAATGGAAATCGTATTCCGTATCAGTTTTTAATTCCTAATGCAGTTGACCCGCGGTAAACGCGCCTCACGTTAGCGATACTAATGCAGTTGACCCCCGCGGTAAACGTGCCTCACGTTAGCGATACTAATGCAGTTGACCCCCGCGGTAAACGGGCCTCGCGTTAGCGATACTAATACAGTTGACCCCCGCGGTAAACGTGTCTCACGTTAGCGATACTAATGCAGTTGACCCCCGCGGTGAACGGGCCTTACGTTAGCGATACTAATGCAGTTGACCCCCGCGGTAAACGTGCCTCACGTTAGCGGTACTAATGCAGTTGACCCCCGCAGTGAACGGGCCTCACGTTAGCGATACTAATGCAGTTGACCCCCGCGGTGAACGGGCCTCACGTTAGAGATACTAATGCAGTTGACCCCCGCGGTGAACTAGCCTCACGTTAGCGGTACTAATGCAGTTGACCCCTGCGGTGAACGGGCCTCTCGTTAGCGATACTAATGCAGTTGACCCCCGCGGTAAACGTGCCTCACGTTAGCGGTACTAATGCAGTTGACCTCTGCGGTGAACGGGCCTCACGTTAGCGATACTAATGCAGTTGACCCCGCGGTAAACGGGCCTCACGTTAGCGATACTAATGCAGTTGACCCCTGCGGTTAACGGGCCTCACGTTATCGATACTAATGCAGTTGACCCCCGCAATGAACGGTACTCACGTTAGCGATACTAATGCAGTTGACCCCCGCGGTGAACGGTCCTCACGTTAGCGATACTAATGCAGTTGACCCCCGCGGTAAACGTGCCTCACGTTAGCGTTACTAATGCAGTTGACCGCGTGATGAACGGGCCTCACATTAGCGATACTAATGCAGTTGACCCCCGCGGTAAACGTGTCTCACTTTAGCGATATTAATGCAGTTGACCCCCGCGGCGAACGGGCCTTACGTTAGCAATACCCTACGACTAACGGCGCTTCAGGATAACGGGTTGTCATGCCAAGAAAAAGGTCGAATTTAATATCCAGCCTAATTTTGAAAACCAATTTACAAATTATCTTGCTGTCGAAAGCGTTTCATCTTACCATTAACGAATGCATCCGTTAAGAAGGATGCAGATTCGGGAGAACTGAAGTTACCAAACACATAACTTTCCCTTGGAAGCATTTTTGTTTCATTGAAAAGTAACAGAGAGAGATCACAGGAACCACAGTAACAAATTATCCCGCAAAGCCAGCGGTCTTCGTGACCTGCCGCCCTTGCACGATCCCTGGTCTGTCATTTCCCGCTGCTATTGCAAGCCTCAATGTCATTAGCCACAATATTTATTGCACGTACCGCAGGTCGGAGCCTCAGTATTAGTGAACTGATTGGCAGGTGGCCACGCTGCAACCAGAGTCGCCAAAGCACTGTTATGGGACCATGTGCTGAGGGCCCACAAACAATGTTGTTCATTTCACGATACGTTGCAGATGCAGGAAAGTTTTCACTGTTTCATCAATTGGTCGATTTTGTATATTATTTCCTATATCTTTTCTAGAAAGGCAACAAGTTTTGCATATTCACATCGCCCTTAACACTGACAAACTCTGATAAATGAGTGACGCAGTTTGTGTAATCTCCTATTGAACATATTAGGACAACAATCCTGGATATGATAATGCATGTAATTTCTACATGCTCCTGTTGCAATATTGATTTATTAACTTTGATTCAATACATTTATTTTTTTGCTGTTGTTATTTATCCGACACAGTTTTAATTCATTAAAAACAGCTGCTCACTAATGTTGGTCACCTAACGACAATGTAATCATGACATATATCATGTTGGTTTAGTCTAATTATTTGCCTATTCTGTTTGTGGAATGATCAATGAGCTCGATAACTACAGTTGAAGTTTCGGGTTTTATTTCTACAGCTCGTCCAGCAGTTCATAAGTACGGAATACATGAGTTAGTTGGGTAGTCCACTTGTTGGATCTGATGAAAGTTCACCCTGTCAAAATATGAGGTGGGTATTTTCGGATATAGAAAAACTTTAGCTACTATACGTAAAGGCTGCATATAATGTAAGTTTTCTTGCATACTCCACCAGCTAATAATCGCTACTTCCGACAACTCCCACTCAAATAAGCGCTACATTTCGCAACGCTTGTAGTGATTTGCAGTCCCGTGGCTTACATGAAACTGTTCGAATGTCCGTTAGCTGTGACGCCTTTTCTTTTTCATCAGTCTTTGACATGATAGCTATTTGTTGTCAGACACATTATCTTGGCGTCCACTTCGTAATCGCCTAACACGTACCGTCATAGTTAAAATGATATTGATCTTGTCCACCTTTATTTAATTTTACGGAATAACCTTTGGAAAACTGTCAGCGTTAATTAATTAAAATATTTATCCTTGCATAACAGTAAAGAAAGCCAAAAAGATCGGCAAAAAGCCTTCCTATATGTACTATTTTTCCAGTGACCCACGGACCGGTCTACGGCCCAGGTCAGCCTTTTAAGGGTGACTCCATTAGCAGGGCCATTATGAAGGTGAAACGACCCAAACGAAGTGTTAATGGTCGAGCCGATCAGGTGGCTTTACTTTGGGAGAAGGTGAGGATAACCTCAACTAAAAATAAGGTAGAGTTTGAATTGGTGAGTAAAAGTATTTTTCTCGCATTCAAGGACCGTATAATTCGAAGGTTACACCATTCAATGACCTCTGATATCTGATTGTAGTCTTTTTTAGTGACATTGAGTTTGTAGCTGTTTGAAAATGTTTTTATTTTCTGGCATGTAAGTATTTCCCTAGGTATCAGGCTGGTGGAAATGGAGTAGGCCTTGAAAATTAAACATTGTAGCAGTATTAATATGATTTTTCTTGTATATTCTTGAGCGGGAGGATATTCTGACGAGTAGTAGAACCATCCCGCAATTTGATTAGTTCAGTTTTGACCTACAGAAATTGCTGATTTTTTTCACATGACTACTGCCATAAGTTATTTAACATTGTTTTGTCATACGCTGTTAATATTTGATGTTCGGTCACCCGCAATATTTTGCCGACCATGTTTTTCATAAATGACCATCGGAAGAAGGTATACACAAATTTGGTTATTCAATTGGCCCCCTATCGACACTTATAAATCCTAAAAAAAAATCTAAAATTATGCGCTTGTGCTAGTGCAACCGTTCAGGTACCGAAGCTTTGAAAAAATCCTGTTTTGCAGAACCAGAAACAGGAATTTTCGTACATTTTGTCAGCACACATTCGTGCCACTTCCAGTAAGTGTATCTGTGTTTACAAAGTCGGTGTGGCGACACTAACCATACAAAAATCATTTTTTTTGCAATTTATGATATCGAATTATGGAATTCGTTCATTACAAAACATTCGAATAGAACAGCCATAGTTTAATTATTTTTACCCGGGATTTTCGTAATAGGTTTCCAACGTGTGATTATTATGTGATACAGTAACTACACTAAGGACTGAGAACTTAGATGTTGATTGGAGGTCATATTATAGGCAGCCATGATTG
The DNA here is from genome assembly GCA_016164225.1 of Gammarus roeselii. Lineage (NCBI taxonomy): Eukaryota > Metazoa > Arthropoda > Malacostraca > Amphipoda > Gammaridae > Gammarus > Gammarus roeselii. The sequence goes on along the minus strand of SDVV010022640.1, from coordinate 734 downwards.
GTCGCAAAGGGACATTAGGATTGACTGGTTCAGAATCTTCCATGCATTATGGATCTGTCCGCGCTCACATGGATCAGTACAGACATACTGTGAATGTTTACCCAGTCAACCTTCTATTTGATCATTCTAACATTGATTCCTACGGGTAAACGAATGAAAATTTTATCCCGTTGCACACGCTATTTTCCACTTAGAATTTACTCATGAGTGCAGCTAAGGAAAATTTTGAAAGTTTTGCACCGGACTTCCCAAACTCCTTGAGCTTCAAGAAGCGCAGGAAGGATCAGTAAATTGTACGACATTTCCTAAGACGAAATGTGCCTATCAGCTCTCGGGAAAAATCGGTTTGAGAGTTTCAAATAGAACAATAATGAATTCGTGCTGTATTTATTTTCTGTTAGTATATTTGTTCGAGAATACAACCCTCTGTAAGTATTATCTGCTCGAGAATATATCCCTGTGCATCGGTATTTTATCCCATATCACAAACAAAGCAGACAATTGCGTATTGAACTCGACATTTCAGGAGCATCGCCCCAACGACATACGCTCGTCCACTCGACGTCCAATCTGTTATGCCCCAACGACATACGCTCGTCCAGTCGACGTCCAATCTGTTATGCCCCAACAACATATGCTCGTGCACGCAACGTCCAATCTGTTATGCCCCAACGACATACGCTCGTGCACGCAACGTCCAATCTGTTATGCCCCAACGACATACGCTCGTGCAC
>SDVV010022639.1:0-12904 GCA_016164225.1 Gammarus roeselii | reverse complement strand
GGAGCTATGAGTAGGAGCTATGAGTTGGAGCTATGAGTAGGAGCTATGAGTAGGAGCTATGAGTAGGAGCTATGAGTAGGAGCATTGAGTAGGAGCTATGAGTAGGAGCTATGAGTAGGAGCTATGAGTAGGAGCTATGAGTAGGAGCTATGAGTAGGAGCTATGAGCAGGAGCTATGAGTAGGAGCTATGAGTAGGAGCTATGAGTTGGAGCTATGAGTTGGAGCTATGAGTTGGAGCTATGAGTTGGAGCCATGAGTTGGAGCCATGAGTTGGAGCTAGGAGTTGGAGCTAGGAGTTGGAGCTAGGAGTTGGAGCTAGGAGTTGGAGCTATGAGTTGGAGCTATGAGTTGGAGCTATGAGTTGGAGCTATGAGTTGGAGCTATGAGTTGGAGCTATGAGTTGGAGCTATGAGTTGGTGCTAGGAGTTGGAGCTATGAGTTGGAGCTAGGAGTTGGAGCTAGGAGTTGGAGCTAGGAGTTGGAGCTAGGAGTTGGAGCTAGGAGTTGGAGCTAGGAGTTGGAGCTAGGAGTTGGAGCTAGGAGTTGGAGCTAGGAGTTGGAGCTAGGAGTTGGAGCTAGTAGTTGGAGCTAGGAGATGGAGCTAGGAGTCAGACCTTTCAACACAAAGCGATGGATTAACACAATCAACATCAGCATCGACATGAGTGAAAAACGCAGCCAGCCGTAGTTATGATAGCTGTAACATTAACATTATCAGCGAAAGCCGCAGCCAGCAGTAGTGATAATGGCTGTAACAATAACAGGCGAAACAACAGCAGCAGCAACAACAACATTAACAGCAGCTGCGAAAGCCTGCAAGGAATCCAGATTGCGTGCTTGGGCATCGTCTCCAGACTGGAGATGAAAGGAGAACTAAATTTAACGGCAGCTTTGAAAACCTACCAAACACCTCCACGGTGAGAAGCCTGGGAACCTACAGGCGATTTCCACTAACGTTTACAAATGGTATATGGATGGCATATAGACGGCACATAGATGGTATATAGACGGATTATAGTGCGAAGAAGTTTGCAGAAGCTCGTAGGCGCAGTGGAAAGTAACAAAGTTTCATTCTTTTTATTTAAGAATACGTTTGCGATATGAAAGCCAATTGACAACGAGTGCACAAAAAACGCAGGATGCAGGCACTGAAGCCCTCCGTATTCCTATCATTAAAGCATAGTATAGTCATAATAGTCAATATTTGGTTATGATACCCAGCTGTGATGAGCAGTGTAACCATGCCAAAGGCGAGTCCAGAAGAACGTGAGAGCTTGTTCATGTTGTTCAGATTAGCCTGGAACATGAACATCGCGAAGTAACTCATGAACATTAGACCTCTAGAGAAATAATCTTTTCTAACGAGAAAATGGTTATTGCTAACACACACAGTCCCGTGCATCGATTGCTGGGTCTCCTTTCCGAAACTTTTGTTGCTTGCAGGACGTGACACAATTTGTAGAGAAGCCATGGCCGCGATCCTCTTCTCTTGGAACGAGCGAACACGCGTGCGAGGGTCGAGAAAAGCTGCGCCGCCTAATACAAAGCAAATATTTAGGAATAACCAGAACACGCAAAAAAGTGTTACTCACGACATTTTTTAGTAAACACCGTGAGTTTCACGTCATATACGTAGTAGAACGCACGTAGAGTTCCCGTAGAGTTCCCGTAGAGCGCACGTAGAGCGCACGTAGAGTGCACGTAGTGCGCACGTAGAGCGTCCGTAGAGCGTCCGTAGAGCGTCCGTAGAGCGTCCGTAGAGCGTCCGTACTGCGCACATAGAGCGCACGTAGAGCGCACGTAGAGCGCACGTAGAGCGCACGTAGAGCGCACGTAGAGCGCACGTAGAGCGCACGTAGAGCGCACGTAGAGCGCACGTATTTTGAGGGATAATCGGAGTGTATCAAGTTGTGACCTAAAAAGCGTACCGAGTGGAGAACAAAATATTAAAAGATCAAATAATGCAATGCAATAACTCTTCACTGTATTTTTTTTTGCCACCGTTGCAAAATCTCTCAAAAATGCGGTACTATTTTTGGATGACTAAGTCCTAACTTTGGTTTGTGTTTGGTAGACATCAGGGAAAGTTTTCCACCTGGGCCCGTAAGTCACATAAATAACCCTTCAGGTAGGTTTGTGCTGCATTCAAGTTACACGACTAATGAAGAAATGCAGAGGACCCTTCAGGTAGCTTTGTGCTGCTTTCAAGTTACACGACTAATGTGGTAATGCAGAGGACCCTTCAGGTAGGTTTGAGCTGCATTCAAGTTACACGACAAATGTGTTACTGCAGAGGACCCTTCAGGTAGGTTTGTGCTGCATTCCAGTTACACGACTAATGTGTTAATGACGAGGACCCTTCAGGTTTGTGCTGCATTCAAGTTACACGACTAATGTGTTAATGCAGAGGACCCTTCAGGAAGGTTTGTGCTGCATTAAAGTAACACGACTAATGTGTTAATGCAATGGACCCTTCAGGTAGGTTTGTGCTGCATTCAAGTAACACGACTAATGTGTTCATGCAGGGGACCCTTTGGGTAAGTTTGTGCTGCATTCAAGTAACACGGCTAATGTGTTAATGCAGAGGACCCTTCAGGTATGTTTGTGCTGCATTCAAGTAACACGACTAATGTGTTAATGCAGAGGACTCTTCAGGTAGATTTGTGCTGCATTCAAGTAACACTACTAATGTGTTCATGCAGGGGACCCTTCGGGTAAGTTTGTGCTGCATTCAAGTAACACGGCTAATGTGTTAATGCAGAGGACCCTTCAGGTAGGTTTGTGCTGCATTCAAGTAACACGACTAATGTGTTAATGCAGAGGACCCTTCAGGTAGGTTTGTGCTGCATTCAAGTTACACGACTAATGTGTTAATGCAGAGGACTCTTCAGGTAGGTTTGTGCTGCATTCAAGTAACACGACTAATGTGTTTATGCAGGGGACCCTTCGGGTAGGTTTGTGCTGCGTTCAAGTAACACGACTAATGTGTTGATGACGAAGAACTCAAAGTAGCGCTGGTAAGGGCAGCTCAAAAAGTTCCTCCTGTGACATTTGCGGTGCAAAAATTGCGACTGCAGTGTTGTTCAATCCTTTACCTGGTGAAATGCCATTCAGGCACGGATTTTGTTCCTCTTCGCTGCATGTTAACCATTGTAAGAAATCAATAATACTTTAGTCCTTACATATTTCCTTTTCAACAAGGTTATCAAGTAGTAGTAGTAGTAGTTTGATTTTGTTTTCCGCCGGAGTCCTAACGCGAAGTTAATGCAAACTCCCCGTAAGGCAATTGAAGAGTGACAGAGTAGGTGCAGCGTAGATTCAGAGTATGTTTACCGTAGTTACAGAGTAGGTTTGTGATAGTTACAGAGTAGGTTTAACATAGTTACAGGGTAGATTTACCGCAGATACAGAGTAAGTTCAACGTAGATACCAAATAGGTAGTAGTAGATACCGAATAGGTTTAATGTGGATACCGAATAGGTTTAACGTAGATTTGTGAGGAGGAAGCAAAGGTTCCAGGATTCAGAGGGGCCTCAAGTGGGTCCTACAGTTTCTCAAGAGGGTCCCGAAGGATCTCAGGAGCGTCCCAAAGGGCCCCAGAAGGGTCCAAGTGGGTCCCTCCAAATCCTCCTGGTCTCCCAAGTCGCCCGGGTTCCCGAAACCCCGAGTGCCCCTAGTCCCGCGGGTCACCTTGTCTCAACCAACCTCGATATATATACTAATAACAAACGCAAAATTTCACTATGAAAAAAGGGCAGAGAAAAATTATAGAGCCCACGAAATAAGTAATAATAAAATACTTAAATAAAGTGTTAATGATCTATAAAATGAATAATCATCCATCCACCCCAAATGAGGTTATAAAGAAGGTTTTCCTAGGAGCTGGCTGCCCAACCCATGAACATGATGCATGTTTACGCAAGGGAACTCAAGGCAGAACAACGGACTGCCTCATTTTTGCCTAGGATTACGAAAAAATGTGTGTTCATAGAACCAACTCATTGCTGTGATGCTCACAATTAGAACCAACTCATTGCTGTGATGCTCACAATTAGAACCAACTCATTGCTGTGATGCTCACAATTAGAACCAACTCATTGCTGTGATGCTCACAATTAGAACCAACTCATTGCTGTGATGCTCATAATTAGAACCACCTCATTGCTGTGATGCTCACAATTAGAACCAACTCATTGCTGCGATGCTCACAATTAGAACCAACTCATTGCTGCGATGCTCACAATTAGAACCACCTCATTGCTGTGATGCTCACAATTAAAACCAACTCATTGCTGTGATGCTCACAATTAGAACCACTCATTGCTGTGATGCTCACAATTAGAACCACCTCATTGCTGTGATGCTCACAATTAGAACCAACTCATTGCTGTGATGCGCACAATTAGAACCAACTCATTGCTGTGATGCTCACAATTTCTGAACTGTACCAGAATATGAGGTTAATTTAACCAGTTCAGGAATGAAAGCGAATAAAGATCATGAGAGGAAAAGAGCAGAAGAAGAAAAGAACACAAGAGGAAAAAGGGAAAACAGAGATGTGAAAGGAGGCGATAGGAGGGGATGGGAGTAGAGAGGGGAAGAACGAAACTAGGGGAGAGAAGAAGTGGGGGAGAAGGATGAGAAGGAGGGAGAGGGATGGAAAAAAGAGAGAAGGGAATGAGTAAAAATAAAAATGATACAGTGGATGAGAAAAAATACGGGGAGAAGAAAAAATGGAAAGTAAGATAAGGTGAGGAGATACCAGGGAGGACGGAGTGCAAATGGGTGGGGTGATGGAGCATAGCAATGGGGAAGGAGGCTGGTAATTGTTCACCAGAAACCCTTCAGGGGCGGTCGAGTGCTCTTCAGTTCTAAAGTGCTTGAAGGATACTTGCAAAAAATGAGGAGAAAAAGCCTGGTCAACAATTACTTAACCGGGGATCAGGGAGCTGAATATCAAGCCGAGTAAAAATAACATCAAATTAGGTAAAGGAATTTTTTTTAGACTATCTTCCATCATATGAAATATTCTTGTCAGTTAACATGTTTAAGATTTATTGAGTTCCGGAACAATCGCATGCAAAAAACACCTTCCAAATGAAGGTTATTGATTCCTTTTTTTTTCTTTCAAGAAATGATCTCCACGATGCAAGAACACTTGTGAGCTTCAAGCAGCTGAAACGTGTGAGTTGTAACCGTTATATATGTGTATGATTATAGCAATTATTGTTCGATTATAGCAGTTATAGCAGTATTATAGCAGTGACTGCATGATTATAGCAGTGATTGCATGATTATAGCAGTTATAGCAGCAGTGTTATAGCAGTTATTAAATGATTAGAGCAGTTATTGCATGATTATAGCAGTGATTGCATGATTATAGCAGTGATTGCGTGATTATAGCAGTTATGGCAGAATTATAGCAGTTATGAAAAGATTATAGCAGTTATGGCACGACTATAGCAGTTATTGCATGATTATAACAGTTATTGCATGATTATAGCAGTTATTGCATGATTATAGCAATTATTGCATGATTATAGCAGTTATGGCGCAGTTATTGCATGATTATAGCAGTTATGGCACGATCATAGCAGTTAATGCATGATTATAGCAGTTATTACATGATTATAGCAGTTATTGCATGATTATAGCAGTTATGGCACGATTATAGCAGTTATTGCGTGATTATAGCAGTTATGGCAGAATTATAGCAGTTATGAAATGATTATAGCAGTTATGGCACGACTATAGCAGTTATTGCATGATTATAACAGTTATTGCATGATTATAGCAGTTATAGCATGATTATAGCAGTGATTGCGTGATTAGAGAAGTTATGGCAGAATTATAGCAGTTATGAAAGGATTATTGCAGTTATGGCACAATTATAGCAGTTATTGCATGATTATAGCAGTTATGGCACGATCATAGCAGTTAATGCATGATTATAGCAGTTATTGCATGATTATAGCAGTTATTGCATGATTATAGCAGTTATGGCACGATTATAGCAGTTATGGCACGATTATAGCAGTTATGGCACAATTATAGCAGTTATTGCATGATTATAGCAGTTATGGCACGATCATAGCAGTTAATGCATGATTATAGCAGTTATGGCACGATTATAAGTTATTACAGAAATAAAAATGTGTCATTGTGTTCGATTATTCTGATTGATGGCACATCAAGTTGATGTTAACTTTATGTAACGTTTGCTGGCTCGTGATAGCTCAGAAGAGAAACAAAATTGGTCGACGATAAATGAATAGAGAATTTTCCTTTGCATATTTATTTTTAGTTTAGTAGAAATCAAATTTGAAGAACATGTCTACAAGTTTGTCCAGATATAATGTCGTAACAAAATTTGTACATCAAGTTGGATTGCTAGTCGGAACATTGCTGTTCATCACTAACTCGTTGCTGTTCATCACTTACTCATTGCTGTTCATCACTTACTCATTGCTGTTCATCACTTACTCATTGCTGTTCATCACTTACTCATTGCTGTTCATCACTTACTCATTGCTGTCCATCACTTACTCATTGCTGTTCATCACTTACTCATTGCTGTTCATCACTTACTCATTGCTGTTCATCACTTACTCATTGCTGTCCATCACTTACTCATTGCTGTTCATCACTTACTCATTGCTGTTCATCACTTACTCATCGCTGTCCATCACTTACTCATTGCTGTTCATCACTTACTCATTGCTGTTCATCACTTACTCATTGCTGTTCATCACTTATTCATTGCTGTTCATCACTTACTCATTGCTGTTCATCACTTACTCAGTGCTGTTCATCACTTACTCAGTGCTGTTCATCACTTACTCAGTGCTGTTCATCACTTACTCAGTGCTGTTCATCACTTACTCATTGCTGTTCATCACTTACTCATTGCTGTTCATCACTTACTCATTGCTGTTCATCACTTACTCATTGCTGTTCGTCACTTACTCAGTGCTGTTCATCACTTACTCAGTGCTGTTCATCACTTACTCAGAGCTGTTCATCACTTACTCAGTGCTGTTCATCACTTACTCAGAGCTGTTCATCACTTACTCAGTGCTGTTCATCACTTACTCTTTGCTGTTCATCATTTACTCTTTGCTGTTCATCACTTACTCATTGCTGTTCATCACTTACTCATTGCTGTTCAGCACTTTCTTATTGGCCAACTATCCGCGAGGATTCGTACCATCCTTTAGTAGCAATTAATTACCCTTGATAGAGATCTTATATTATGGCATATTAACTAATTATATTTTGCAATGGTCCTAAGCCTTTCATCCTTCTCCTTCTGTCCCAGTCTCAACACGTATGTTGCAAGGCCCATTATAAAGAAGGCCCATTAGGGATAAAATACAGATTATCGAAATGATTAGGAATTTCTTTATAATTCCTCCAAGATTTTTGTTTTTCATCACATTGTAAGTCGCGTTTATTTGTTTTCAAATTATATTTACCCCGTCGTTTTGAAAAAAAAAATATTCTGTAAATGTTCTGAAGAAGTTTCATTTTTCCAGTGCATTTTAGAACGAATTTAAAACTCGGTACGATCCGTTTGTTCCATTCTCATTCCTTTACATTCCCATTTCGAGAACACTTGTCCCAAGGCATATCCCCATTCCCATTGGGCGATTAAGCGGCTTGTTTGAACGGTGTAGCTTAGGCCGGAATCCCTAACATAGGCTCGAAACACTCCCACCAGAGATTAGAGAAGGGTTTCGAACAGCTGGTTGCCTGAGGTATTAAACGGCAGCTATAAGCAGCTGCGCTCGATTATTCGCTAAGATGTAGCGCACGCACAGGAGCTGAATAGGATTGTCTGGTGGTTTAGCTTGCAAAAATAAATTAAACAACACCTATATTACGGATTATTCAACTTGATATAAATTTCACGATATAGAAGGCTCAACATGGATGTTAATTGATTATTCTACACACAAATTTCCATTAGGTTCAATTGCATTAGGAATAATAATTTCATATTGTTTTGGCTAATTTTTAATTGTTACCGCACTTTCGTTCACCAGACCACACCAGCGTTAAAAACGGAATTTGTATAGCAACTACCAAAAAACATTCAAGAAGGTTAGGTTAGGTTAGGCTATCCAATACAGTAAACAATAAAACCAAGACGTTTACAAAACTCGCGAAACTTTGTTGTATTAGACGACACGTGCAGAGTGTACCTACGACGTGGGGTTGAGTTTCGGTTCCAGCGCAGGGGAATTTTCCCTATGATTCTACCAAAACTTCAGAACTAATTTCCCCCTACCAGTTGAGGGAACATTCATTCTATCACTTCACCTACGGCACTTGTGCTATAATATTGAGGTAAAACACGAGAGCATGAAGTTCTACCCATACGGTACAATATCCCCGAAAAGCTGTTAAGGAAATATAATTTCCCCGAAAATGTGCTAAGGAAATATTATCGTTATAAAAATTCTATTGTGCCTGAAAACAATGAGCGCAGTCGCGATGCAAAATAGCTGATAAAATCATTTAAAACTATAAAGAACGTCGGAATGCAATTTCGTAGTTTGGAAGCACAGCCATGAAAGCAATGACAGAAAATACATATTAAAAAAGAGAACACAATTGAGAGCGCGGACCTAAATTGAAATTTCATCTGAGCAAGTTCTGTTATGTGAAGTCGAAGGCTTCCGTGATTTACATCAACAATAGAGTTGCTGAATGGATACCCCCGAAGTCATTAATTGAAGCAAGAAACATCATCGTGAGCTAAATTGTTGGTGGCAACGCACTCAAAACCGTGCGAGGAACATCTTAAGAAAAATAAATAAAAAATCCACAGCGGCGGTAATTATGCAATACTATTAGTCACGAGTGTACAGTGCACACAACAGTTTCAACCACTCAATGGAAAGTGACATTAAGGGGAGTCGGAGTCGACGCCTCCCCTTAATGTCAGCAATCACACGGGCGAGGTGTGATTGCTCGTATACGAACACCCAACCTCCTGCACTAGAAGTAGTCGGTACTCTACCTTATCGGTCACCGCAGGCCGACGACACAAATACACAATACCCAACTCTTTCTAATAAAAGAAAATAATCATGTGAAAACCAAATATTTCCATAGCTGCCCAGCTCAAATTTAGGGCTGCCAGGATCGGGCAGTGGTCGGCAAACTATATTCCACATGCTTGTTTTTTGTGTATATCAAATGAGCACTAAAGTGAGAAAGAAGAAGAAAAAGAACTTTGCTAAGGAAACCTGAAATATACTTGAAACCTCGGAATAAGAGCAGCACTTAGAAACCACATCATCAGTTAGCTTATTCTGAAAACCCTAACGTGCATTGCTTAGGATTCTCAGAGATCAGAATAGCAGTCTCGGTAGAAGTATAGCGGCTTCCAACAACAGGAAGCTATTCACAACTAACGACGATAATACGCGCCTTTACCTCCTCTTTCGGTCTTCGGAATAACAGGGCCGAAGAAGCAGTGGCCATGACAGAAACAACGAGGAGCTATTCTCAGCGGGTGATAATATACGGCTTCCGATTCTCTTTCGGGCGCCTTGAATAACAGCCTGGCTTCATGAAAAGCGGTCCTGGCTGGAGCACAGGACAGGCCGGGTAGAAGAGGATGATGGGTGAGGAGGGGGGAAGTGCTGGGGGCGAAGGGTCCTGATTTGTCTTCTTCAGAGCGACAGGAGCTAACAAGTGCGGCCGTGGTGGCCATAAATCGAACCAAATAGCAAGAAGAACCCAGTCGGTCATAAACAGAATTAATAATGACGAAGAACTGTGCTAAGAGGGTGGGATACAAATTTCGTTGAGTTCTAGCTGCGTTTTAGTAGTAAACGTCTAATACAACACCCGAATGAGAGGAAAGTCGAGCATACTTGTCGTAGAAGAGTTGACTGTCATCTAGAAGCGGCTACATATTGAATACACGACTAAGAATGCGACAAAGGGGAGTATTTGTAATGATTAAGAATAATTTTACATGAAACCACACAATCAAATTTACTACTCAGAAGTTGATAGAGTCATAGTTGTTCTGGAGTTGACTGTAATTTAGGGGGAACCATCCTTTGGAACCTTCTACTAAAATCCAAGAAGGTGGGTAGTCGGATGGATTCATCAGTATTCAGAGTGAAAGCTATCCACAAAACCACCATCTTCATTGAAGTAAGTTGGAGGGGAGTAGTTGTTGAGCTATCCATTTCTTTGAAGGAAGTTGGAAAGGAATAGTTGATGTGGATAGGAATAGTTGATGTGGAATGCCCCCCAATTTGAAGGAGGTTAGAGTGAAGAAGTTGAGTGACACACAGTGAATTTTTCCCTTACCGAAGTAATAAAATACATAAACAAATTGGTCCAGATCGTGACCTATTTCATCCCAGAATACTGAAGGAAACTAAGTGCGAAATCACCAAACCTCTCTCAGAACTTGCACCCAATCTCACGCAAATGGTACTCGCCCCTCTCAACGGAAAGAAGACAACGTTACACCAATTTAAAAAAACTGTGAAAAAAGGGTCCCGGAGATTACCGACCAATTAGTCTTACCTCAGTCATTGGCAAACTGCTGGTAAGAATGATTACGGTTAAACTAACAGAATTCTTATAAACAAGAAAGTTGATCGGTGACTCAGCACGGCTTTAGACACAATTGTTCCTGCCTGACGAGCCTGGATCTATTTTTGATAATATAATTGAGAATTACGACGCATGTATCCAATCAATTTTGTATACCTTGATATGAAAAAAGTTTTCGACACAGTCCCTTACAAAACATTTAGTAAATAATTGCACAGTTTGGTATTCGATGAGAGCTAAACAACTGGATTAAATTTGGGCTAGCAGATAGTGAGCAGCGAGTCGTTCTAAGCGTAGCTTCCACAAATGGCGTGCTTCAAGGATCTGTTTTAGGTCCAGTCCTTTTCATACCACTCATAAACGATTTCGATAAAACGTGCTTACGGATATTAGCAAGTTTGAAGACAATAGTAAGCTAGGAGCAAAAGTGCAACCTTATTAAGTGTCAGCAGATCCAATTAGACTTGAACAGTATTGATGGTTGGTCAGAAAAGTAGCAAATGATGTTCAATGTCGACAAATGTTTAGCTATGCCCAGTGGTAAGCACATCTCCTAGCATGAATACTTCTTGTCCGGAAATAAACTGATTCCTGTCACCGAAGAGAGAGATCTGGGTGCCATCGTTAGTTACGACTTGACAAGTACCAACCAATGTAACAATGCTGTTAAAAAAGCAAGTAGAATGCTAGCTATGATGTCCCGTACAATCTCGCACAGGAGCAAACGCAGTATGAATAAATTGCGCACGGTTTATCGTGAAGCTATCAAACTTATCCCCTTGCTGCGTAAGGGGAACTCAACCATTTATCGCGGGAGGAGCGTCAGGTCAAAGGTGACGAGATCGAATTGTGAAAGATCATGAAGGGCAATAAAATGTCGACCGAACGAGTATATTTACTGTAGATGCCAAAGCAGTGACCAGGAATAATGGATAAAAAATCGTTGGTAAGCGTTTCACACTCGACCGAACATGTAATTTATTCATCGAAACAATCAAATTGCAAATTTCTTCATCGAAACAATCAAACGGATAATTTCTTCATCGGAACAATCAAACAGCAAAACAATCAACACCTTAGAGTCATGCCTCGATAAATTCTACCAGAATCGCCGCTAATTGCCTCCCGCATGAAGTGCATTTCAGAAACTGTGTGCGGTAATAGTGACAACATTTTCGTTAAAAATTGTCCACTATTGACATCAGTACTGTTAAAATAGTGCCCGGCATTGGTACCTACTTGTGGCAAAACGGTGTCCACCAATGAGACCGGTCACCACTGGTTTAACAAGGAATGAAACAAAGCGAATCTCAAATCAACATAGTGGGTAGTAGTTTCCTCTTCAGGTGCTGATTTCCGTTGTTTCGGGTATCATCGATTTAATTCTATTTCCTACAATAATCATTTCCGTTTCTAATTTTTTACAACAAATTCTACTGAGATACATGATGCACTTTTAGACGTTCTACTTCAGAACTAGTCTCCCTAAAATGAAATTGCAACCTTGTTTGGGCCAAAAGGCATCTTGTTGCCTTACCATCTTCTAGCACTTGAAAATTAATTCGAAGGAGGCTGGAGGGGAGTTGATTCTTAAGAGTAACTGCTTCCCACGTGGAGAGCTGGAGCTTCGCTTACCACATAAATGCCTCTCCTAACAGGTTTAAAATGAAAGTGATAAACACTCGAGAGCAGGGGTGGCTGGCGAGGAATTTTTATCGAGCTCTTCATGAAGGGGAGATGTTACATTATTGGATTAGCAGAAAAAATGGATAACGTATCAGGGAATGGAATCGAGGAAGGCTCACTGGAAGCCAAGAAACGTCGAGGAAAGGTAGCTCTTAGTCTGCTTGTAATCGTCACTGTACTGGAAGAGGCTACGAATGAGATGAGAAGATTTGATAAAGGGGAGCTGCTGATTGAATCAGAAGAGAAGGTTAGAGATAAATTAAACAGATGGAGTTCGAGAATAGGGCAGAGAAGTCGGAAGATAACCCTGGAAAATACCAAAGTTATTGCTACTGGAAAGAGAAAGGACTCAGTCCGGAGGGTATCCATGTGGTTACTGCCAAAGAAAGGAATGTTCGAACAGCATTATCGGTGAAGAGTGAAATCGAATGAGTGATGAGAGGCGTTATGGAATCGAATGAGTAATGAGAGGCGTAATGGAATCGAATGAGTGATGAGAGGCGTTATAGAATCGAATGAGTGATGAGAGGCATTATGGAATCGAATGAGTGATGAGAGGCGTTATGGAATCGAATGAGTGATGAGAGGCGTTATGGAATCGAATGAGTGATGAGAGGCGTTATGGAATCG